>JADGMU010001214.1:0-100000 GCA_016920895.1 Vaccinium myrtillus | reverse complement strand
GTGATAGATTCACGGGAGAAAATGCTAAGGGGTAAAACTATTCGATTTGTGCCAGTTTTATGGAATAATTTCGGTAGCGAGGAATCGACTTGGGAAAGGGAGGACGAGATGAAAGAGAAACACCCGGAATTGTTTACCGTATGAACTATGTGAGTACTAGTTTACGTTATTGCATTTCGAATTTATGAAGTTAAGTTCATATTGCATCTCATGCATGGCATGTAGTAGACAGCATGTTTGTCTTAAAATTTTGAGGACAAAATTTTTGTAAGGTGGGTAGAATGTAAAGACCCGTAAATTCAATTCTATTTTTCCTAAGTAACGTTTCGTTGAATTATTTGTATGGGCGAGTGTGTGTTTTGTACCGGGGTTTTGGTGGAGGATGGAGATACGTGTCATGATGTGGTGACATGGCTTGAGGGTGTTGAGGATGTGCTAGAAATGATTGGGGGGTCAAATTGGTGGTAGTGGAATGAAATCTCAGAATTTTTCCAGGGATACTGGTAGCCCATTTTTCTCACTACCGGTATCCCTCGACCAGAAACATTTTTTTTCAGGGATACCGGTATCCCATTTTTTTCACTACTGGTATCTAGTGTATTTTTCAGAAAATTTTTGTGCGCGATTAACACACTATAAAAAGGGGTCCTTTGGTTCTTTTTCATTCTAAACCCGATTTCTAACCCTAAAATCACCTCTCTACCCTCTCTCTACCTTCTCTCTCCATCTCTACCTCAAACTTTGTGATCTTAACCTCAATCCACCTCAAAACTTCAAGATCTACACATTGGATTTGTGATTCTCCTTTGGATTTCGGGATTTGAAGACTTCTCCACCTAGGGTTTCATCTTTCCACCATTTTCAAGCAAAACCTTGAGGTAGGGGACAAATTTCTACTCTCTCTAGTTGTATATTGTTGATTTGTTACACATACTCTTGTCTTGCTCACCAATTTCTTGTAAACCATGTTTTTCCACCATGAAAGTGGGTTTTGTTCAAGTTTGAGCTTGATCTATGTTTGGGTTGTTGACTCCCTCAATTGGATGTTAATTTACTCTCCCTCCATGTTTATTGGTTGATTTGAACCTCAATTTTTAGCTCAAAACTTCATATATGCGCTTGGGTTGAAATTCCACACCTTAGAGGTGAAAATCTGCACAGTTATTGTTCATTTACTGCCAGTGGTGGCTCTAGAAATTTTTAATAGGGTGTTCAAAATTTACTTTAACTCTATTAGCTCTATCAATTATTCAAATATTTAAAAAAATCATATACGAGTGTGTATAATGAGATCCAAAATAATAAAAAAATACATAAAATGTTGTTTTCGATCAACAAATTTTTATATTTTGAGCCAACCAAAATCAAACCAGAGCATAAATAATAAATACGGGAGTTTTTTTTTTTTTTTTTTGGTAGGAAATTATGTGGCACTGACTAATACGTTTGCACGGATCTTTTTAAACATATGTTTTTATTTTTTGAGATAAGAGTTAATTGTTGTTCTGAGAGAAGTTGCACGATAACGATACCAATAGATACTTTTTCGGGCTTTACTGTTGTATCTGGTCTTTTGGGCCTGTTGGGTTTATGCTTTGTATTGTTTTATTCGAGCTTGTTAGGCCCTTAGGTGTTTGAGCTTTGGCTCAATGGGTTTGTGCTTTATTGTTGTATTCGGGTTTTTCAGGCCCTCAAGTGTTTGGGTTTTGTCCCTTAGGTGAGCCAACCTTGGTTGCACTGGCGGCTCCACATACATGTTTGGGTTGTCATATGAACACCCAAAAAACATTTTTTCTCTTATAATACATGTGAAAAATTTGTACAAATTTTAGGTTAGTCCATCATTTGAACACCCAACCGAAATATGAATGAACACCCGTGCGAAATTAAATGAACACCCAACTAATAAATTAGCTCCCAAATTAATCCACTTTAACCAACCAAATTACATCCATTATAGCCCAATCGTAGGTTGCTCCACATATAAGAAAAGGCGATCAATTGAAGACGCTATTTTTTTATTTATTTTGGTGTTATATTACATGTAATTTTATCTCAAATTTTGTTTAAACACTTAGTCATATACTTCGAAGTTTGAACAAAACACTCTGTAATCCAAATTATTTACAATTGAACACCTAATGCACTAGCTCAAAATAAAGTGCACATTTTAATGACAATTATTCGAAAAATAAAGAGAGAAAAAAGTATCTTTTTTTTTTTTGATCAGCAAAATTAAATTTATTAGGGAAACTTGATAGGGTACATCAAGTAAGGGGAAGGGGAAGGGATATCCTATGTGGATATTAATTGTATTTTGGTTATTAAAATTGAGGGCGTGACAGCATAGCTCCAAGTGATGGGGGCTTCAATCCAAGGCAAAAATGAGGTTCCAAAACACAACTAATCAAGAGGGAGGGACATATCAACAACCAATTCATGTATTTATCAACCAAAGATGCAAAAATCCAAACTCAATCAAAGAAACCAAGCTCAATTCCATGGTGATAACAAGTTTAACAAGGATTTTGGGAACAAGAACACCAACAATGCAATCATTCAACCAATATACACTTAGAGGAGATAGGAAATTGTTTCCTACCTCAGTGGTTTAGCTCCAAGGATGAGAGAGTGAAAGCCCTAGCTTGTTCTTGCAACTCCAAACAAAGTGAGACCTCACCAAGCAATTCCAAAGAAACCCGGACTCCAAATCGCGTGTAGACGACGAATACGAAGGTAAATCTTGAAGTAATGAGGGTTGGAGGTGTGAATTTTGTAGAGAGATGGAGGAAATTTGGGAGAAGAGTAGAGAGAGGAAGTGTAGTTGGTTTGGGGGAGGAGAAGAGTGTGCTTTGCTTGCTAAAAAAAATAGCCATACATATCTATATGCACTCCCACAAATCACACTTACACCCCTCATGTTCATAATGCATCTCACAAAGACCCAAATGGAATGCTAACTTCACATTGACCCTATGTTACTCTATTTCCATTTCCTCACACTTCCCAAACATTAATTTTAGAAAAATTATATAAAATTACGAGTCCTTACAACGCGGGGCCTATGGAACCCGACAGAGGCACGTGGGGCCTATGGAACCCGGCGTGGCTATGGAACCCAGCAGAGGGATTAAATCCCTAGTTTTAATGAAAATGATGGTTTTCTTCAATGAAAGAAATGGGAAATAAGAGTTTGGACTATCTATTGTGTTTTGTCGAAACTTGACTTGTGGACTTGGTTTTAGATTTGTGTGAGTAACTTGGATAGTTTTAGTGAAACAAAAATGAAAACTTGGGAGGTGTTGAGTACTTGGAAACGAAAATGTTTGGAGACACATGGTAATTTGGTAACAATGGATAGTTGGACATGATTTTGGACAGGTGTTATAATTATTGGTGACTTTGATAAACTTAATGAATTTATTGGGTATCTTGGGACACCCTGAAATCTTTTTGGACACTTGATATTATTTTGGACACGTGGGTACTTCTTGGTCACATATTCCTTGTTTTAGCTTTCGTTGTGTTCCTTCAACCATCTTTTGTCTTGGCAACCCACATCATGTGCATTTATCACACTTATATGCCTAGCGGTTATAGTATGGTTTTCCTACGAGCTAGTGAGCTCACCCTATCATTTTCAGGTACACGGCATGGAGCATGAGATTGGATGTTTGTGGAGTAATACATTGCATAGAGCTTACACATGCATGAAGTTATATTTTTCCATCTTTTAACTAGTATTTTTTATAGATGGCAATGTAATTTCTAATCACTCAATTTTTGACTTGTTGGGACTTATGTAATAACCTTAAACCTTTCTGTCGGGTATCTATGTATTCGGGTACGAGTTAGTACCGTTCAGCGAACCATTGACTGGTGTATGTATGAAACTTTGACTTGGACTTTTCTAAGGAAAATTGTTGACTTCTGGACTTGTGTCATGTGGACACTTGTGATATTTAATTTGTTGAAAAGCAGGGCGTGACAGTATGTCATGAAAGAACCCCAACCCATAGGCTTCAGAAATAATGTCAACACTAGAGATGCGGAGATGCACCAATGGGACATTGAAAAGGGCAATCTTTCTCCAAAAGGCAATAGGATTTACTCCGGGAAGGGCAGTACATTGTTCGGCAACAATGACTATTTGAACATCACCCCCAGCTCCACAAATAATAACTCCAATGTCGCAACCAACACCATTAGCAAAGTCAAACCAACCAAGACCACAACTCTTATCTAACTGGCCCAAAGACCAACGAAGAGAATTCTCTCAACTCCCCGCACCCTGTCCTCGGTCTATGAGGAGCTTCTCATGGCCGGTCTCCTTAAACCACTCCAACCAACTCATCTACCACGAAAGTTTCCATCCAAACAAAACCTAGATGCCTTTTGTGCCTTCCATCAAGTGCTCGATCATGTTACCAATGAGTGTCAATGCCTCCGTCACATGTTCCAAGATCTCATCGACAACAAAACCATCCTTCCTCCGTCACCAGAATCTAACATCAAATCAAACCCCACACCTCAGCATAAACAAGACCTTGACATCAATGAAATCAGCCTTATGTCCACTAAAAATACCCCTTCAAGCTCCACCAACAATGACCCCAATCGAACTAAAACCAGTCAACAAAATTACGACCCAAATCAACCAGCCTAAAAAACAAAGAATAGTTTCCCAACTCCGTGCACCCTTATCTTTGGTTTATGAGGAGCTTCTCATTGCCGATTTCCTCAAACCACTTCAACCAACCCCACCTCCACAAAATCCCCCACCATCCTACAACCCAAATCAATTTTATACCATCCACCAAACACCTGACCACCCTATCAAGAGATGCCAACGCCTCCGTCATGAGATCTAAGATCTCATTGACAATAAAATCATTCAAAATCCCAACGATAAACCCAATATTGTCATAAACCCACTTCCATCTCATAAGAAAAACTCTATCATTAACCAAATCACCCTCAACTCCACCAAAAATAGCCCAAGATCCACTACATTCAACCCCAGCCTGTTCATTGTACCCAAATTCGAGCCGAAACCTTAAGTTGAAATACCTTTGGAGACCGGAATCTGTGCCCTCGAAGAATGGCAAGATGAATGGGGGAGCCTTCCTAATGATTGGATCAAGAGAGAAAATCTCGAGTACCCAAACGAAGAAGCGCAGCCCGTCGTTAAAATCATAACCGAAGAAATGTAAATGTACAATGGCTGGCTAGAACTTTTGGAAATGACTCAAAATAAAATGATTCCCTCAATGGATACTTCTTCCATACGTTGTTTGCGGAACCTGAGCTTGCTGAACCTAAAGAAAAAGGGGAGTGGAACCCTACGCCTGGCAAGTGGCAGTTGCTGGAAGAGGATAACACCCAAGACGTTTTCACACCACCCATCCAGGAGTTTGAAACTAGGCCCGCTTATGGTCTAATGGATTACCACCCGTATTTCCAAATTCTCAGCAATCCAACCAAGGACATGCCCTCAGGAAGATTCAAGTTCTGCCTACATGAGTACATCATAGATGACTGGCTGCCAGAACCAATTGTACCCACCCTTGACGGGCTCGACATTTCAAAGACAGTAGACCCGATCAATATTTGGGACAATAAGAAAGAATGAACCACAAGGGCCATGCAATATCCCCATTTTCCACGAGTTTTAGGAGTCCTCGAGTTTTCGAGTCAAGTTTTCACTTTTGTCAAGTCAGTTTGTGGTTCTAGTCTTTTTACGTTTCTGCTTTCTTGTATGTTCGAGTCTGTAATATCTTGTTGTTGTCAAGAAAAAGAAAACCCAAAAAGAGAGTCAACTTTGTAGTCTCGAACTACGCATGACCTAATTCCACAAAGGATACGTAGGCAACCCTTAGTGGTTTGGTTGCAACTATCAAAAAATCAATGTCACGCTGTCGTGTTGAAATTGTCATTACAAATTTGGGTTTTTGCAATAATCCCTCAATTGGAATTGTTTCCCGCCATCATTTGAGAAATATGATAATCACTTCGAAACACGAGATGAATTTTGATTGAACCCTCTCCCCTTACACAAGGATGATTTTCAAAGGATCATTCCTCGGTGTCATCAAGAAGCAAAACTTTGACACAGAAAAAGCCTGCTAGGTCGAAAACCCGCAAGGGCAGCCCAGGGCAAAAGTTAATGCAAAAAAGCTCGCTAGATCAAACTTCAAATGAGATCTAGACAGAAGTTAGAGCATGCATAAGTTCTCCCTATCAACTTGCACAATTCAAAATGAAGAAAGGCACTCTTTGTTTTATTCCCTACACAAATATCCATTGCGAACCCCTTTCAACCTAAATCAATCTCTTTGAAAAAGAACCTAGCCAAGCAGCTATCCCCCACACTGGGGTGAAAAGAAAGAATAAAAAGTGCCAAGATGTAGGCGTGTAAAAATTCAAAACATCACAAGAATGAAAGTATCAAACTCATAAGCGCATGAAAGTGTCAAACACGTAGGCACAACAAGATGAGAAGCAGTGAAGAAACAAATTAGAAAAATCAAATGAAAAGAAAGCGCCCATCAAAAGTAGACACAAAGGAAAAGAAGAAAGCACACATCAAAAGCAGAAGGGCACAAAAGGTCTGAGAGAGCTGCTAGCTGACAACCCAACGAAAATGAAATCTTTGAGCCTTCTACCCTTTCTTTATTGAGCCCAAGCCATGGCCCATTATAACCTACATAAAGTCCTTTCAGAATAGAAAGCACAACTTGATAGTGAGAATCCAAGTCCAAAAGGGAACAGCCTAATCCCCCTGATGGTTAACCAAAGCCAAAATTCATACTTGGGTACATCAAAGGGTTTTCATCAGCCCTCCAAACTGAGGCACTTTAATGGAAAGACAATAGAACATCATCAGCAATCCTGGGCATGGGTTCATGATAAAGAATCTCGTGTTTTGACAAAATTATCGATTTAAATGCACATCATTTGATGGAGTAAAACAATTTCGAAATTCCAAGGGAAAAGTATTCAAAATCCAATTTCATCATGACAATTTCAGCTTTAGTGGTGAGGCATGTTTGCCATCTTTCAGAACTTCGAGTCTACGTGGTCTTCCACATTCTTCAAGTCAAGGTTGTCTTCCCTATATTCTAATAGTTAATCTCTCCGCCCAGGCAGGGGCACCCTAAAGGGGAGTCACTCAGTTGATGTAAGACCTGTCCTATCCTTCATAGTTGATCCTGTCAAAACACACCCCTTTGTCGAGAGGTCGATCAAATTCTTCGCCCTTGTCAGTCATATTGAAGTCCACCCTTTGTCGAAAGGCCGATCAAATTCCTCGATCTTGTCCAAGTTTACCCCTTTGTCCAGAAGGATAATCAAGTGTCTCGACCTTGTCAGTCTCGTCAAAATCGACCTCTTTGTCAAAAGAGTCAAACTGTCTCAGTCTTATCTATACTCGACTCGAGGAAATGATTTCAACACATGAAATAACCCATGTTTGGGTATAGGGTTAATTGGTCGCCAAAATCATCAGTAGAGCCAAGAAAGAAAATCAGAACTGAGGTGAAGAGAATTTGAAACCTCTTCAGTTTCCTTTTCCAAACTATGAGCCTTCTTTGGGTCCTTCGGAACCTGTAAAAACTGATCTTCATTCACACTCACGGAGTCTATCCCAAACACTTTAGCATTCTCCAAAACAAAATTGCCATATTCCACCTTTCTGAAAGAACCTTCCTCCTAGATTCTGACTAGGTATCTTATCCCATCTACAACTAGTTCAGCGACTCCTTCTATCCTATACCTTCCACCAATCGCTTTAATTTAGACGTCATGAACTTTCTGAAAATTAAAGACTCTCTCCGGATCTTTCATAGAAAGAAGCTTAATTTTTTATCTTCGCCATGGCGCTCATGTATAGCCATCCATTTCCAATAGAGTGACACTGAATACTTTTCCTTGCATTTTGCTCTCCAAGGCATTCCACCTCTAGTGACTTGTGCATAAGTTTTCCTGTCCTTGATAAGTCGCTGCTGCGAGTAATCCAAATTCTGACCCAGCCCATTTTCTTTTGATCCCTGTTCTTTTTTGTGCCCCATTCCGGCTTTAAGAATAACTCCTTCTTGGTTAGAATTAGACAAAATCAGCCTATTCCTTTTAGCCTCAAAGGACGCTAGCTTAACAAAAAGTTTCTTACCATCACACCACACACCGTTAGTTCGAAGAATGGCCAAGTCAGCTAAAACAGGACAATCGTACCTATTGAAGCCAAATCTCTTACCTATGGCTTTGCTCCTTTTCTCCGGAATGAAGACTTCTTTGACAACCCCATACTTATTGAACATCATCTTCAACCATGGCTAACTAGTGTCTTCAGGAAGGTTATCCACAAAAAGGGTAATAAGAGATTGTTTTCCCGAATTGAAAACCTCCATGTCTCGAGTGCTTGTTTATCGACACACTCCATAGAACAGCTCAATGCTTGTGTGCATCAAACAAGAACGCATCCAAAACCCAATCACGAGAAGGCAGTGAGAGTACCTTGGCCTTTACATCAAGCTAGAACCCACGACCTTGAGAGAAGTTGAAAATTGCAGCGTAGTTGTTGAAGCGAAAATCATTGAGGACTATTCACAAACACATTGAGTGCAGAGGAGAAGGTTCCACAGGAGTATGGAATTACAACAACCTTGACTATTCCAAGCCACCCAATCCAGATAGAAAATGAAAGAGGGAAACCAAAAGAAGCCGACGACCCCAAAAGTAAGAATCCAAAAGTGGCTTCGATGCAAATTTGACAGGAATGGAGGTGAACTCGACTAGTACTGGGTTTGCAAAGTTGATAAATGTAGGAACATAAGTGGAGAGGAGAGGGCTGGGAGAAGACGAGAAAGGGAGAGAGACGATTTCAGATTAGCGGTGGGATGGGTAGACATAGATGGCGACTAGGGTTCCACCAATTTGTCATTAGGAATTACATTCCAATTTATGTCACTTCCAAACGTCGGAATCATAGAAGCATGGCATCACATTGTCGTTCATGTCTCTTCCAAACGAGAATCATGTAAACAAGGTATCACATTTCCACTTCCCTCAAGATTGCCACAATCCAAACTGAGCCTTATAGAAGTTATTATCTCTTAAAGTATAAGGGCTCAATAGACATAAAGTTGCTAAATAAGATAAGTACGAACCGGATCTGTGATGTTTATTTTTTTATTAAACTTAAATTTTAACATTTGTAACTATATTAATTATATAAATCAATATAAACATTTGTTTTTAAGTCTTATAAGATAATTAAAAATCAAAACTAAAATCGAAAACCTTATAAATACCATTAATATCTCCTCCTATCCTTTATATTTGTTCTCTTTTATTTACGAAAGATGAAAGGAAAAATAAATGAAAGCTCTCTAGAATACCGGAAAGTACATATATGAACTTGGAGAAAACTTTCGAACTTTCTCCCTTATTAAAAATATTATATTTTAATGGTAAAGGGTAAATCAGCAAGGGATAAAAAACATCAATAACAAACAGAATTTTGTCCTTGCTCCATTGCATAGCACGCACGGGTACTGCGCTTGTGTTTATGTTAGAGCATCTCCAATAGTCTTCCTAAATTTTTCTCTAAAAAAAAGTAATGACCAATGCATATTTGTCATTTTACCAATCCACATCTCCAACTATCCTCTCTATTACCCTCCCTATTTTAATAAAATATGATATATGAGGGAAAAGTAGGAGAGAGACACAAGAGAGAGAGAGAGAGAGAGAGAAAAAAAAAAAAAAGAAAAGTAAAAGAAAAGTATGGCAGAGAGAGAGGGAGTGAGAGAAAGAATAAAAAATGGGGTAGGGAGTGAATAGTACTGCCTCCCCAAATGGGGAGGTTTTTAGGGAGGCGTTGTAGCAATTTCTATTTTAGGGAGGGGTTTAAAGAATCTCTTGAAGCTGAATTTTGGGGTTTGGCTCCCCAAAATAGAGATGGAAGGGGTTTGAGGAGCATTGTTGGGGATGCTCTCAAGCACTTTCGAGATGTCTGTCATTTTTAAAATGCATGTCTTTCAATTTATAATGTTTTTATGTGATTTTGTAATTTGCTAAATTTCGTTTAATCCTAATTGAAATCTATCAAGCGATCCATATTGCTGATAAAAAAATTTCACGGATTAGAAGATATACTAAATACACTAGCCTCCCCTCCAATTCTAGAAATTACTCACCTCCCTTACTATACAAACTAATATACACATCCATCCCTTACTGTTAAAATAGTAAAAATGGTGTTAGTTGTAGTTTTTAGAAGAAAAAAAAATGTTACTTTTTTAAAAAAAACTTTATATAGGTTAGAGCAACAGATAGAACAAACCAGAGAGATCTTCTAACCTATGACCGACGTAATGAACTCTATTGATGGAAACAAAGGCTTGTTCTTATTTGGGTTAGGTTAGGAACCTTCTGGATGTTGTATAGGCAACATATTCCAACCATCAAGGAAAAGTTGTCTCTCAATGGGTGTATCTCTTTATCAATGTCTATTCCTAATGGATATGACTCTTGATATATCTTCTTTTTCCAATAAGTCTACCCTCTCACATAGGATATGTCTTCACATAATAGGACATCATTTCACAATTAGACACCTAATAATTAGACAATTTATTTATCACTCATAATTGTAATTAATTAATAGAAAGTGATGTGTAGGCCACACATGTAATTTTTTACAAAAACTCCTTTCGTCTCAACGGTCCAAAAACTCCTTTCGGCTCAACGGTCCAAAAACTCCTTTCGGCTCAAACGGTCCAAAAATCAGAAGAGCAAGAACATCGTTTCTTCTTCCTCACGGCTTTGCTCTCTTTGTAACAAAACATGGCTTCCCTGTTTTCTGGATAAACTAAGAAAAACAACCGTTATAAACACAAGCCATATATCCAAACACCTTAAAAGAGAAGAAGCTTAAGTTCGATTTTTGTGTTCCCCGAATTTTGATCCGATTTTTCCAATTGAGCCCTTCAGTGGTGGAACTGCAGGTTTAAATCGTCAAGGCAAAATTGTCTTTTCACTTCTCGTATGTTTTGCACGCGCTGGTTTGCTTGTGGGTTATGTTCGGCGTCTTCTGCACTTGCTATTAATTAATGGCAGAAGCCCACTTGGTCGTTGTTTAACCACGTGGTAAGAGAGAGAAAATTTTCGGCATGGTCAGAATACTCTCAGACTTTGAAGAGGAAAAGCTATGAATCCTAAATCTTGTTGCGAAATCGGGACTCAAAAGCTACTTCGAGTAAGCAAACTTTTCTTTCCCCTTCCATCCACTGATCCAGTC
The DNA here is from genome assembly GCA_016920895.1 of Vaccinium myrtillus. Taxonomy (NCBI): domain Eukaryota; kingdom Viridiplantae; phylum Streptophyta; class Magnoliopsida; order Ericales; family Ericaceae; genus Vaccinium; species Vaccinium myrtillus. The sequence goes on along the minus strand of JADGMU010001214.1, from coordinate 88,701 downwards.
ATGGGATCTGATCAGCGACAGTATTATTTTCCTTTAATATGAGTTTTAGAGATTTTTAATCATGTTTCCGTTGTATTTTACTTTTGATTTTCATGCGATAGGTTATGTGGCTTTCGATTTTTTCCGGTTCCATTCTGCGAAGGTAAGAACGTCTTCGTTTTACTTACAATCTCTGCGTCTTTTGTAGGAAAAAACTAATTTTTGTACACTTGTTGATATGTAGCCCGTTTCTACTGTTGTTGTTCATCATGGACAAACACAACTTTGGCCTCTGAATGCTTCATGGAGTTGTAGTTTATACTTAGGTAAGAGTGTTTTTTCGCAACCTGTTGGTGTCTCTCTCTCTCTCTCTCTCTCTCTCTCTCTCTCTCTCTCTCTCTCTCTCTCTCTCTCTCTCTCTCTCTCTCTTATATATATGTTGTTGGCAGAGGATCTACATTGCTTATGGGTTTTCACTGTGCATGCTTTAGCAGTAAATAATGGGTTGATCAATATCGTCTAAGATGTGGAGATCTCTCTTTTGTCGCTTTACAAGTTCCTGGAAAATGATTTGCTCGAGTTTCAGTGGTTATTGTTGAGTTAGTTAATACCCCTAAGCTCTTCTGGTTCGCAAAGTTAATACTATTTGATGTGGTACATATTCGACAAATGTTTGCATGGATGACTTTTCAGTTCTTGGGATCGGTGCTAATAATTTTTTAGTTTTTTCTTTCTTTTCAATTTCTATGGTAGCTGGAAATGGTGGGGTGGAATTACTGTAGCCGAAAGTATCAATATTGCACAAGAAGTGTACCAGGATGTGATCATCTGGACTTGTGGCTATTGCTTTAAAATTAGTGTTTTTGTCGCGGGTTTGAATCTATCTCGTATTATTTAAAATAAACCAAATAAAAGTATTAGCTCTTTCTTGCCACGCTTGGGATCTCAAAAAGGTCCAGGTAATCGATGTCGTCCACATGATTTGAATTGGCATGAATCGGTAACATTTGTTGCGGAATCTAATTAATTCTAGATGTAGGGTTCACTTCAAGTTTGAGATTTAGGGTTTATTTGGTAATTAAAATTTAAGGTTTGTCGGGTCTATTTCATAAGTTCTCTTCTCTTCTCTTCACTGGATGTTTCAATTCCTTCTTTGTCCTGATACCAAATAATAGTGTGGTCCTGATTTATGAAACAAATAAAATGCTGCATGACTACAAGACGTAACTTACTTGGTTAAATGCACTTTGTATTACATGCAATCTCTAATTTTCTTGTGGGTTGTAGAAGTTGAAGTAGCAATTTCAATGCAATGTTTCTGTTTACGATCGCATTATCGACATGTGAGTTTGATATTCCTGAATTACAATGTTAACCATGCTAACTGCAAGTTTTCCAGGTTTTCAGCAACTGAATGGGTGAAATTGTTAAATCCTGCCTGATATCCTTCATTTGCTTGGGTGGCATCAGTGAAAATGAAGAAACAAATGTTACTGTTGTCCTGAAGTCGGGAAAAGGAAATGTACGTCAAACCACTTAGTCCGGATCCAAATGGGGAGAAGCGCAGATTGTTTCTGCCCCTCTATTATTTGTATATTTTAGTTTCTGCTTCTTAGTATTCATTCACCGATCATGTTTTTGTTGTACCATGTCAACTGAAGGTCATAGCATCAATTTAGTTAATGGCTTACTGTTGCCACCGAATTCCTCCAGGGGACGGGAGAAACGGGAGTGGTCAACACCTGGTGGTGTAGAAGATGCGAGGGCGTGCCAGGAGATATGAATCTCCGAGAGAGTGTGTAAATGCGCCTGAAACCTTACTGGCTTCTTTTCAAGCAATTGCACAACTTGAATAAAAGAGGAATCTAAAGTTACAACGGTTCGTGGGCCTTTGAGCAAGGACTTCCACAATCGAAGAAGAAAGACTAACTATTACATAGAAGAAAGGGAAGAAGAAGAAGAAGAGGAGAGGGGGTAGAGGTAGAAGATAGACATAGAAAAGATCGATCGACTAACTGAGAGCTAGGAGATAAACTAAATTAATTTGCTGCTGTGAGCAATGTTGGTGCTTGGACCTCCTGCAATGTTGCACAATGACTTGTATTTATAGGCATCATTTGCCTATGAATGGTTCAGAAGATTTTCGGACCCACTAAGCATATCTTCTGCCCACTTTCTTCAGAAATCTTCTCTAGCTGCCAAGTGTCCCTTTGACTTGGTCATCCCTTTTTATTAGCTCCTGAAATTAACTCCTAGGCCGCCAAGTGTCCCACTACTTCCATAACTACCACAACATGTGCAAAATGTGGGACAACTTACCATAGCCTCAGCCGTATCTCCTGAAATCTAGGAATCAGTTTACTAACCACTTCCCATAAAAAGTGGTAACTAATTCCTTGGCCATGTGGCAATAACTACCCACCTTCCTTGATTTAAGCTTCATGCATTTGAAAGAATGTCTGATGCTTTCACATGTCGCCACGTGTCAGAAGATATTCGTACCAGAAGATATAGTGCTGACATGGCAGAAGATGTCCGTTCCAGAAGATATCATCAGATTTGGCAGAAGATGTCCGTTCCAGAAGATATCATCAGATTTGGCAGAAGATTTCCATGATATCTCCTAGCAACTTAGATGGATCTCCTAGGAGATATTGTGCTTATAAATGTCCCATATGGCCAAAATTAACCGTTTGTGATTTTATCTAATTATCACATGTTAATTTTGGCCTCTTGGAAAAAATCATGTGATAAACTTTGCTTCCTACAATTTAGGTAATCACCTTATCACTTTCAAAAAGATGCATTTCTCCTAAATTGTAGGGAATTCGGCTTAGGGATAAATCCGAATTCAGATTAAAAATCTTTTTGGCCAAAATTATTGCCACGTGTGCAAAATTAAAAATTATGGTACAAACACTTACAACTAGCAAATCAACTTGAATTACCCAACTGATAACACATATTATTTATTTTTAGAAACTGTGCAGGTATTATTTATGCTATTTATGAAGTGACTAAATACATTTTCTTATTTTGTTTTCACTTAAGGCTCTAAAGCTACATGTAAAACTGGATGCAGAAAACCTAGACTCACATAGTTGCTTGGTATGCGTCTTTGTCGTTTAGCAATGGAAAGGCAGCAACTTGATTTGAAGTTCATGTTGGTGATTACACCTGACGCTGATTCCTTTGTGGTAAGGTTTGGGGGTTGCTGTTTGTATGGGGTTATGTTATCCTGGCTGTTTGCTTAGTGATTCTTATGGGTTTCTGTTATTGTTATTCTATATAGGAGCAACAAAATTGTGTGAGACAGTTGTTTGCAGACACTTGGGTGGAAGAAATCCAGATTAAGATGGGCACTCGTGCGTGGATGATTCCCTTTGTTGATGGGAGGCTTGACAACCTTATCCTGGGACAATTTGTGGCAGCGCTGTAGGGATGGCCATTTCGGCCGACCCGCCCCTATCCAACCCGTCCCCTACCCATTCGGGGAGGGGATTCAGGGATTTTTTCGGGGATCTGGTCGGGGATGGGGATTATTTTTAAAAAAATTCGGGGATCGGGTAGGGGATGGTATTGTTAGTCCCCTACCCGATCCCCTCCCCGATCCCGTTCCCTGCCCCTCCCCGCATCCCCGTTTACATATATATATATTATATTATAAGTTTTTAAAATTTATTTTCCACAGCCCCGGCCCCTCTATCCAGTGTCCAGAGCCCATTAACCCTTACCCAATTCTCACGGTCACGGTCACAACTTAAATTAGGAATTTAGGTTAGGGTTACCATTTTATGAAACCATTTTATGCATAAGCATTGGCAGTAGGCACATTCCTGAATTTTGGTCATTTTATGAAACCATTTTATGCATAGGCTTGTTAAAACCATTCCTGTGTGTTGCAAATGCATATTACATATTGAATTTAATGCGTAATGGGAACCAAATTGCACGGATGGAATGAATTTTTGGCCGTGGGGGTTGAATTTAATGGGTAATGGCATGGACTAGTGCATGAATTTTTGGATCCCCGATTCCCCGTGGGGATCCCCGTTCCCCGCATCGGGGCGGGGATGGAGGTTAAAATAAAATCTCCGGTGGGGATCGGGGAGGGGATGGGGATTGATTTAGGTTCGGGGATGGAGGTAGTGGTATCCACCCCCTACCCTCCCCATGCCCATCCCTACAGCGCTGGAACCTGATGTGTTTGATTGTGTATTTGTAGCTGTGTCGCCGGCACTGGAGCTGTAGGTGATAGTATTTAATAATGAGAATGCGGAGAGAGTCTATGAGTGGATTTCGTATGCTCACCCAACCTAGACGCAATGGTGTGATGGAGTATTTTACTTTTATAGCATCGTTTACTTACTGAACTGTTTCTCTAACTAAGCTTTGTCTACGGTATGAGTTATGGGGGGTGCTAAGGTTTATGGCCCTTTTTTTTTGGCAACCTTTCGCGTTAAATTACGGTTAATGTAGGGCCTGTGGTCTAGATAAGTTTCTCCTCTGGGCTGACTGAACTTGCATGTTGTAAAACTTTGGAAGTCATCTCTCATCATGCACTGAGTATTTACATCTAATTTAGCGCGTTGCGTGTGGGAATGAAAGGCGTGTGGAATGCGCTGTTTGGTTGTGCATTTGGTCTGCTCGTTCCAGAACAGTATGCAGAGTTTACTCGTATTAGTATGATTTTTCGTGGAAATGTGATTTCTCATATCCTGTTGTATGATCCAAATTATTTATTTTGTTAGTCACGTCGATTGGGAGATTCGTGCAAATTTAGGATTGATCGAACACCGGTGTCGATTGGATCAATGACTGTTTGGCTTAAATTTTGTAGGAAAATCATCCCCAGCAATTTCTGTTGCTGTTCTATTTTTGCAAAAAAAAAAAAAAAATGCACTTTCGAAGGACAGGAGCAGAAGGGTTATAGGATTCCCCAAGCAAATTTTAATTTCGACACTCTTATCTGCTGAGCTTTTCTTCCTCTTCTTGGCCGGGTTGAGTCTTTGTCGTGTCTGTGTTGGAGACAGGTACAATTTTTTTGAACATAAAAAAGTTTAAGTGTTTGGTTTGGCTCTCTATTTGAGTAAATTAGTTTACCTGTATATGTGTAAAGCATTCTACAGTTGGGATTGGATTGCAACTGTTATTTGGGATGGACTTGTCAAAAGCTGACGCTTAGCGTGCAAATGAATAATTGCATCTATATTTTTTGTTGCTTCGCTCCTATTTTTATGAGGCGAGTGGGCCAGATATATTTATTGTATGGCGGGAAATTTGAGGAGCGCCTGGACCGTATCATTGAATTTTTTGAGCTCCCACAGATTATTGTTAGGATCGCACACAAAATCTGGGTAGTTCCCATTGAGAATGGCGACTCTGCTGGGGACCCGCAGGTTTTTGGAAAATGGTCGATTTCCACCGGTTGATTTGATTTGAAAATAGAGTCGCCACCCGGGTTTTTGGAAAATGGTTTGGGACCCGAGAAACCGTTTTGAAAAATGATTGAGAAAATGATTTATAAAACAATTTGAAAACCAGAGATTCGTTTTGGATTCGGGAGCCAGGTTACGAACGGGGAAGGGTTTTAATGCACCCCGTTCGCCCGATTAGAAATCGGTCTTTACTAAACATTTGTGGGATTTTTAGAAAATATTTTGATGCCGAACTTTAACAGATAAACATTTTAAATCAAGCAAAGTAGACGATAATAATGAAAAACAAGCAACTGGTATGTAAATTACTGTAATTATACGAAAATCAAGAGTTTAAACTGTTCATGCAAGGTACTGATCAAAATTGTGGATTTTGCAAGAAAAGTGTGCCGTGCGGCACACTAGGTGTACCGTGCGGTACAGAAAGTGTGCCGTGCGGCACTGTTCATCAATCCAACGGTCAAATTTTCAAAAGAGTGTCGTACAGTACTCCCAGTGTACCGTGCGGTACAAAAAGAGTACTGTGCGGCACTGTTTCTTTCACAAACAGTTCAAACTTTGGTTTTCTTTTTTCGATACGATTGAATAGAGGCACATACAAGGCATGAAATATGATTAAAAATGGACTATTTGGAATGAGAAAACAGTATGTTTAAGTGGAAAATGTTCCTCCTCACTAAACTACCCCGTACGAGGCGTTATTTTCACCGTACGACGCAACTGGGAGGTATGAAATCGAACTAATCTTTGATGTAACATGGGCATACCAAGTGAGGAAATGATATAGGAGATCATTCCACACTTGGTACCCCTCCCATCAGGGTACCAAACTTAAGAAATTTGGCGAAACGGAAATATACCTTCGGCTTGAAACTCTTGGATTGAAACTCTTTCTTGGACTTCTGAACGTGGCTTGAGCTCCTTCTGGACTCCTAACTTCAATCTGATGTAATAGCAAGGATGATGAATGACTAGAACTTGAACTGACTTGGACTGGCTACCTCACGGGTTTGAGACCGAAAAACAGGGGGTTGAGCTTTTGATTGGGTTTTCCTTGGAAGAAAGAATTAGATTGTTTTCTGGAAATTGAAGGTAGCAATGAGGGTGATTTTTTTTTATGGCAGTGAGGGTGTGTTGACAGGGTTTATAGATAGAATTTCATGGTTTTCTTCATAATTTTCCGATCCTCTTCATCCGAAATCGGTCGTGATTTTATAGCCGTAGGAATCTCCTTGGTCACTACATAAACTTGATGCTCACACCAGATGATGATGGCTAATGGATAGCCTTTCATCTTTGCAAGAAATCATCATGAAGCCAGGGAAACGAATGTCAACAATTCGAGCTGCTGGGAACTCTGCAAAAGCTGTGTGACAAGTGACAGTGACGTACGGCACACAAACTGTGTCGTGCGGCACACTAACTGTGTCGTGCGGCACACTTCCACCGCCAAAATTCAAAAGAGTGTTGTACGTGACTTGGGCTATGCCGTGCGTGAAAGATGAGTACCGTACGATACTGTTGACTGAGTTGACTTGAAGAGTTTCAATCCGAGAGACTTTCCGGGTACTTCTTTTCATCATCGGGGATTTAAATGTATACGAGAGTCTCATTTTTGGGGTGTCTACAGGGATTTTAAAAGAGAATTTAAAATGATTTAAACAAATACGGGAAAGGGAACAAGGAATAAATAAATAAAATTAACGATGCATGAGGCTATATTTATAGAAACAAATATTACCGAAAAAGATAAAATAGGCGAAGACTGAACTTCTTTTGATCAACGTCCGGATGCTCCCCTCAAAATCACAAATTCGGCGAGTATAACTCCGTTCGCCGCGAAAAGCACTTTATTTAACTAATGCTTCGAAAAACTCGGATTAAAGGCAAGGCTTTGGGTAATTTTGGAAGATAAGCTTAAGACTAACATTTTTGGGATTTTTGTGGCTGATTTTCGGAAAGGAATTTTGGGTTCGGGAAAGGAGTTTACAAAGGAAAAACAATGAGAACAAGGGTTTTTCTAGCAAGGTTTTCTTGAGGATTTTTTGTTGTGTGTTGAAATGAGAGGCTTAAGGTCTTATTTATAGGCACCATGGAAGCTTCTTGCACTAATTTCCTAACCAAAATCGGATGGAAGGCAAGTAAATTCAGCATGACAACCCATACTACATCTGCAGAAATTGTCTAATTTCCGAGCAAAAACTATGGCGGCCGCTATATTCAAACATGGCGGCCGCTATAAAAAAATATGGCGGCCGCTATAAAAAATATGGCGGCCGCTACTTTTTAAGAAGTCAAACATGGCGGCCGACATTTTTTGTGCTGGCACCGACAGTTTTGTTTGGGCTAAAACTTGGGCTTGTGTTTGGGCTTCTAATTGGGTTGGTTCCAAGGTGTTTGGGCTATGAAAATGGTAAAATCCAAATTTCGAAGCATGAATCGAATAAAGAGAATTTCTTGGTGTCGTTAGCAATTTTCATCATTGGGGACACATCCGGACTCTTACTTAGAATTCACGGATAATCAAAATTGGGGTGTCTACAAGTGGTCTTTGCTTTTGGAACTCTAATTTGCAACAGTTGAAGGGGGTTGGAGAATTGTCACAGTGGAGATAGATGAAGAATGTATATACAAAGAGGATAATGCAACATCGGTTCATCAACATTTGAATCATAAGCTCCAAAAGAACATCTTTCCCCTAGAGCTCGAAAGTGCTATTTCCCTTGCATTTAGATCCATACTCACCAAAATTTATTTTTTATAGCAGACGCATTTGGCAAAGGAAATATGTATTCTATTTCATGATGCCTTCTAATCTATGCGTTGTAGGGAATGTGATTTCACTTTTGGTTAGACTTTTTTCATTTGGCACTTGCTACGATGTATGGTTGTCGGACTTTAGTAATTGCCTGGGAGGTGGTTGATCAAATGTTTTTGTTTCTTCGATTTAGTTAATATTTATATTCAGTTTTTTTTCCTCTTATGTTGCTCATGCATCATTTTGATGAAAGGGATGCTAATAGCTTGGTTTCTTTTTGGTTTTCAAATTCACTTACGGATAATTCGATGATGGGAGTAGGTAGTACTTTATAGTTGGTTAAAATGGGAAAAAATTCAAAATGCCCCCCAAACTTTACACCAAATGTCTCATCGCCTCCCAAACTTTCAAAAAACTCAATTTTACTCCCGAACTTTCATTCCGTTATCAAAATAACTCCTTCCGTCTCAATCCGTGAAATCACTAACGGAATTTGGTGAGCTGGACCAACGGCTCAGTTAAATCAGCCACGTGGCTCTTTATTTTGGACACGTGGTGCCACATGCACACTAATTAAAAAAGGTGCCACATGTAAAAAAAAAAATAAAAATAAAAATTCAAAGATGGAAAAAATTAAGAAAACAAAAGAGTCACCGGCAAAAGGTGACGGTTTTTCTTGACTCTCAGATTTATCCAATCCAATACACCCATCATCCTCATCAAAATCAGAGTGATTGTTTACCAATGGAACCAACCTAATTTTTGCAAAAACCTCATCAGTTCATCATCAGCCAAAAACTTGGCCCTTTATTCTTGAGAAATTCCCAAATTCTACTCTCTCATGGGCATGATCAGAGTGGCCCTGAGGGAAATAAAATACCTTAGAATTCACCAGAGGCATTTGCACCGCCATCTGCAATCGACCGCCGCCGCCACTCACTTCCCTATCCCCTTCCCCGATTGCCAACCAAGACTGGATAATACTCTCCAAGGTCCATGTTGAAACCGGGTTGGATCCTTTCTGGGTCGATTTGCTCGACCTAAGCTTGTTTTCGTGTTAGCTGAGGCCGACGACGACTCTTCTAGCGATGGCTCGACGTCGGCATAGGTATGGATTTTACCGGTGGTGCTGTTGATTTGGAGACTGGAAATAGAAAAAGGTGGAGGGGTTGAGAGAGGCGTAGGCGGCGGATCGGTTGGAGTAGAGGACGTGGTTGTCTGGGGAGAGTTCGATGGCGGTGGTGAAGTGGCGGATGGCGTCGTTGCCTTTGGCCTTGGCTTCGTCGGCCATGTGTATGTGGATTGGAGTGTTCTAGGGTGGTGTGGAGAGAGATGAAATTGCAGAGACATGGTGGAGAGAGAGAGAGAGAGAGAGAGAGAGAGAGAGAGAGAGAGAGAGAGAGGGGGAAAGTGGAGGAGCAAATACCCTATCAGCCTCATTTAACGGTTTATTTTTTCCCGTTAGTGTCCAGCTCACCAAATTCCGTTAGTGATTTCACGGATTGAGACGGAAGGAGTTATTTTGATAACGGAATGAAAGTTCGGGAGTAAAATTGAGTTTTTTGAAAGTTTGGGAGGCGATGAGACATTTGGTGTAAAGTTTGGGGGGCATTTTGAATTTTTCCCTGGTTAAAATTGTCATTATAGTTCGTAGTGTCTTCAAGGACAGGCAAGGCACTCAATGGGCAAAGAGGAATGCCGAAAGATTGCTTCATGTTGCATGTTAGCATAGGATACTTTGACTTGAGATTTTCCCCCCTATAGGCTATTAGAAAGAGTGGGTCATTATTAAGTGGTTTAATGTGCCTAGGTTGTGATTATGCCTTTATGCATTATTAAAGGTAACGTATTGGTTGTTGTGAATTGGTTTTTTTTTTTTTTGTGGATTCACTTGCTTTTAGTTGATTAGGTGATCTTATTTGAAGCCTATTATTCGAAAAAGTTAGGTTGGTTAGAGGTAGGAATGGGTAATTTTAATTTAATTGTGTTTGATACGTGTTTGTGTTGTGCCTTCAGGCACGGACAAATCCTTGAGGCTACAAGCCATGGACATATACAGATTAATGCACAGGCATGGACTGGTGATGGTGCAGAGTACACGTTGTACCCTGCACAGTTATGGAGACTTGATTTCTCCCTCCTCCCCATGTTGTTTGTCCAGCCACGCCTTCAATCACAGATGACATATTTTCGTAATTAATTTTTATATTTATCCGCCTCTCAAGAGAACTAATTTGAGTGGTGGAAAATTTTTGAAAAAATTTGTTTCAAAAATCTGTTATTAGTCTATCCAATTAAAACTACTACTTTTGAAGATGGATAGAAAATATAGGGAAATGGGAGTATTCTACCGTTGCAGCACCTGCTTTTAATTGGATTAAAGTACAGCTTCATTCGAGTATTTTAGCATTTCTTAAATTGCTTTCTTATACATTTTTTGGATTTAGATATGGGTTGCTAGGTTCCTAACCCAAGGATCATTACTGCTTGCCTAGAAGAGCTCGAGAACATCCTGAAAGTCGGAGAAGTTGAGAAGAACTTGGACAACTCAATGGATGTAAATTACTATGCCCGGTTGATACATGAAACTGAAGGATTCGAGAAGATAGAAAACCTTCAGAGTCTTGACGACGATGAAATATATGGAAAGTAGGTGGAGATTCTTTTAGGACAAAAGAATGCTGCTACTGTTTCACAAGAAACTTCAGTACAAGTCCCTTAAACCTACATCATGCTGATCTGTAGTGAAAAATGAACCAATAGCTAAATGAGTTGTTTCCTTTTTAAAAAAAAAGATATATTTGTTGTTTGTTGGATTTATGAACTCTGTCAACCAATGATCTAATATGTGAAGGTCTATCAAATCATTCGTTTATTTACAATCTTCTTTGTTAAACACTCATGCATGTATCATTTTTCAAGAATGCTATTAGTGGTGGCACATCAGATCCTCAATCAATTACATTCTCCTTTCTAAAACGCTGATACACTTTTTCCCGCAAGTTCTAATTGAATACTTACCATAAGTTATTATAATTAACGAGTTGACATTAACGGGTTATAGCGAACGTGCGTAGCACGTTGTCCCCACCTAGTTTTGGATAAAAGATCCTGCAGAAAGTGTATTTCCAAATCCTTCAATTCGGCTAATTCAAATCCCCTACATTTTTCAAATTGGTTGAGGGAAATACTAAATGCAAATCTAAAATATGATTCCATACCAATTTGGGTACAAAAGATATTACCAATAGGCAATAAGCCTTGTCCCATGCTTGAGCCTAGAGAGAGAGAGACGAATTAAAAACAAACCATGAGCAAAACAGGGTGTGCCCTGTTTCAGGGCAAAATACATACTCCCGAAACTGTTCACAGAATCTGGGCAACTTTGAAGCCGAAAGCATGAGCAAAACAGGTTGTAGTTCTTTGAGTCCTCTTCGATTTGATATATAACTCGTCCCAAATGGAGCTCAGATGAAAAAGTTATGGGAGAATTAGTGAGACTGCTCAAACCCCGTTCAACCGGGCATTCGACCGGCCTCGCTTCAGGGAGCCACAACTGGGCTCACCTAGTGGGCTTTGCACCATTAACCCATTAATCCTTTTATGGCCCAATAAGGATAAGTCCAATACGAGATATTCCATGTGAAATCAATATGGCCCAATGAATTGATTCGATCCAGTGGGTTAGAAAATGGAACGTAATTAAAATTCACAGCACAAGAACATCTCAAACGTTTAAACCCTTAGGTTCACATTTCATCCACTGCTTTGATTCTCGCTTGAATCTAACTTGCGGTGTGAATGGGGAGCCTTCAGAGTCAACAAAGAGGGCTTGAGGGATTTGTGGAGATCCGGAATTGAATTGAAGCACTTTAAAGAAATCCAACTCTTACTTAGCTTTAGAGCTCTAAAAAGGTTCACAAGGAGACAGGATCCAAAGTCCCTTAACATTAGGAACTTTCTTTTTCTACCCATCCGAACTTTGACCAACAGGTGTGTACGTGGAGTTAGAATTTACGTGCACAATGCACTACACTATTTTTGTATTCACACACACACTCACCATGTTCGGATTGGGTTTTGAGAACTCGGTTCTCACTTTTTTATGTGAGCCCCTTAAATTCAATCCAATATTTTCTCTCTCATCTACACTTTGAAGATACACACAAATGATCCAAGCCGTCCATTAGTTCTAAAATTATTGTTTGAGTCATCCAAAAACAAAAGTCAAGTTAATCGTATAACTTTAAGTACTTGATCCAGTTGTCTAACTTTCTTTCAAACTTTTGTCAGAATTCAGGATCCTAAATTATGAATGAATAAATAGAAGATTGATCAACCATTTATAGTTTTTTGAATGAGCTGATTTTTTAGGAGTTACTCAAAAAAATATTTCAAAAGTAATGAACGGCTTAGATCATTTGTGTGGGTCTTCAAAGTGGACTTTCGGACCCATCTCGCACAATGTGTGGACTAGAGTAGTGGTCCCAAAAATGTAGATGAGAGAGAAAAGATTGTAATGACTTTGAGGGGCCCACATAAAAAAGTGAGAACCGGGTTCTCAAAACCCAATCCGAACATGGTGACTCTCTTCCAACCCACCGACCCACACACAAACTTTGTGAATCATTTGTAATCAACCGGAATTAAACTGTGACGACATAAATATATTTAATTTACTTAAAAACCATATAATCCGTACAAGTTATACAATAAGATGATTAAATAAAAATAATAGTTAATGAAATTATGCAAATGAACAACAAGTCCTAGAGGGGGGGTGAATAGGACTATCAACTAAAAATTAAGCAACACAAAGTGATAACTTGTCATCCAAATTCCATGACAAAGCATCCAAACCAATACGTTCAACGAAGCAAATTGAAAGCAAGAACAAAGGACACACGATATACGTGGAAACTACTTAGAGTCTAATACCCTAAGCATAAAACCACGGTCTTACACTACTTATATTCCACAAATCAAAAGGTTTACAAGAGATGAAAGACAAGGAATTTACCCAAAGCTTCTAGCTTTTCCTAGCTCCAACTCTTGTTGTAGCACCCCATGCTCCTACTTGATTCCATGGACACCTCGAGAGTCACCATCTCGATCTCCGCTTCAATACGGCTCCGGTTCACCCGGCCATGTAGATTCCAAGGCAAGCAATCATGACTAAATGATAAATATTGAATTTTTGAAATTTTTTTCGGATGACTACCTCCTTCTACAACCGATCCATGGAAAGGAAATCACTAGAAGGAAGAAAGATGATTGGGAGATACCCAAATCATCTCATGAAGAGAGAAACCAACAAGGGGAAAAGAGTGCACATGGGGAGCACTTTCTCTCTCTAAAAATGGCTGATTTTCTCTCAAGTGATTGTGTGAAAATGAAAGAAAAATGGCTTTTATAGTGCCCATTTTCGTGCTCCCCAAGACAGCCACTCAAAACAAGACATGTGGCCACTTAAGGAGTCTGCAGACCCGTGTAGACGCGCGCAGACGCTCCGACAGGATTTATACACTTGGCACAATCTCAACAGTCAAAGCCAGATGCGTGCAGACGCAATAACCACAAAGCTAAATCCTAATGCCTAACTCATTTGACATGTAAGATCCGAATTAAGCATTAATAACCCAACCTAATGCACATTAAAACATGTTATTTTGAATGGCCTAAATGCACAAATGATATGCACGGATATACCTCATTGGATTGGGCTTCGAAGCACTTGACTTGGCTATGGCTTGATCATGAAGCTTGAAATTCTCGAATGGAGTATCTAGACTCAACTCCTAAACACTCTAACTCCCAAACCCCAATAACCGAATTACAGACTCCGAAAGGATTGACATAACCCGAAAAATGCCAATAAACCTAACAATCTCCCCCTTTGGCTTTTTCGGGATAAAACCTTTCATAACAAGAAACATTACAAGGAAACAAAACCTAACTAACTCAAGAACTTTCCAAAAAACTTGAGTTAACTAGAGATAAAAGCTTCCAAGTACCTGCCATGGAACTTCAACACAAAACATATGCCAAGATACCCACATGATAGCAACAGATTCAATGAAAGAGTAGCAGGCTACACAAATCAAAACCATGCTTGCCCCAAACATGGGCACAAAGTATCACAAATATGTAAGTTCCATGTTTGCCCCAAACATGGGCACTTGCTACAAACCTGCAACAGAAGCTCATCCAACAAATGCATGCATATATATGGAATAAGATAGCAATAACAAGCACAACGGAAGACAAAGCACAAAGATAGCTATCATCCAAGTACTAAGCAAGCATATGTCCTATCAAGTAGCAAGACAAAGCCCTAACCACGGGCAAAACAAACCAAGTAATAAGTAGCCAAGCAAGTGAAGTATCAAGTAGCAAAAGAGAGATTACATCATCACCTCACTACATCTCTCATAAGTACCCAAGTAGAAACTCCTCTCAAGAAACCACCACTATACTACTCCCCCTTTTTGTCACGGAAACAAACAAAGGGAAGTACCCCAAAAACAAGAGAAGAGGTTGAGAAGCAAACAACTCAATCATCCGTCATCAAATCGTCATCATCGGCGCCATCCTCGGAAGCAACACCCAAAGTAGTATCAACTCCATCTCCCGGAACATTGGTATCACCATCACTAGAGACTTTCTTAAGGAGATTTTGATATGTAAGAGTCGAAGCGGATAACATCTCCATAGCATCGGTAACATACGAGGACACACAATCGGCACATTTAGTCTTAATTTGAAGAACATCCTCAATAATGCTCACACGAAGCACCAAGTCCTCAATGGCGGCATTCCCCTTATCAATTTTTTCATGCAAGGAAGCAAACTCACTTTGAATAAGACCCATAAGATTGATGTCACGTTGAGTGGGTGGAAGAGAAGTGGACACGGGAGGCGAAGTAGTAGAAGTAGGATCACCAACGGGAACCGAAGTAGAAGTGGAAGGAGCACCAATGAAAGCAACCCAAGGAAACTTGAAAGTAGGTGGAACGTGAAGCGAGCTATAGCGAGGGACGGTGGGAGGATAGTTTGGAGTGGGTGGAGAAGAAGGAACCAAGTGTCCCTTGGGTATGGTGATGGGCTTGTCGCTATTTTTCAAAATGAGTCTCCCAATGGGAGGAGGAAGGAGTACAAAAGGCTCGCCGGGTGTGACATAGACATGGTGGTCAAGTAAGAAACGGGTGATAAGTGAGGCGAAAGGTATGGAAGAAGTGCCCGGAGGGTGAAGATGGTAACCATACACAACATTCCAAATCGCGGTTGCGAGGTCATAAGAGTAACCTCTACCAAGACCATACATCAAGATAGCTTGGTCATGCGTAGCATCGGAGGTATGAGTGCATGGTTCAATGAAAGAACATACGATTTTCAGCAACAAGCGATATTGAGGAGTCATAAAACCCAACCGAAGCTTATCTATCTCAGAGAAAACACTACCAGTCAACTCTCTCACTATCTCACACCGTGTAGGAAAAAGGGAAGGAGGAGGGGGCCATTGAGGATTGTTAATAACCGGAAGTTTGAGCTTATCACGGACAGTGGCTACAGAAAACACAATGTTTTCCCCCGAACAACAGACGTGAGAGACTGACACTCAGCATTACATGACGTAATGTTAGCAAAAAATTCTTTAACCAACTCAGGGTGAGAAGGAAGCCAGCCAACACACACATTAACCCAACCCCTTGAAACAAACTGAGCAGTAATACCCACAGTGGAGAGTTCATCAACAAGAACATTGCGCTCAATCAGAGAGATATCTTTGTTAGCTAACACAATATCATAAACTCGCTTAGCATGAGGAGTAGCAAAGTATTTCCAAGTATTTTTGGGTTCACGGGGTCGTTTCCAAACTTTCTCAGTGGGTTCAGACTGATTTCTAGGCATGATGGTAAGGCAGTAGAGGCAGAGAAATGTTACCAAACAGAAATATCAAGAAGCCACAAATTAAGCATTCACACCACGTGAAGTCCTTCACAAACAATAGAGCAACCACAGCAAACAGACCTCCCAACAAGTTGCAAGGTGAAACCCTAAAGCAGTCACACAACATGCAGCACAAAGAAAGATTTCACAAACGAAAAACTAAAATAGAATCAAATTTGAAACTCAACCATTCAAAATCAAGGAAGGAGAAATCTAGGCATGATTACCGTGATACAAACAGGAAAATAGAAGCCGAAGGACCCCAACTAGTTCAAGCCCTGTGGACCAGAAACCCCAAATTACCCAAAATGGTCAGCTAGAACCCATTAACCAAACCCAGCATTGGGAGGGGTAAGGACCAAGGGTATAAGGGAGGGTAATGGGATAATTTTACTGGGGGTATTGAGGTGCACTAAATAATAACACCCCTTCCCCCTGTTATTAATTAGTACCCCTTCAGGGGCATAGAGGGGTATTAATCTGGGAATAACTTATACCCCTCCTAAAAAAATTGTCAAGCCATACACTAAATGGTGGGACCAGGATAAAACTTGGGGATATAAGTTATACCCCCTTCTTAACCCTTAGGCCCTGATTGGATGGTGCTAAAATTTCAGGGGGATAAAGTTATAGAGGGGGATAAGATAAGAGGGATTATTTTTGGAGGG
The DNA here is from genome assembly GCA_016920895.1 of Vaccinium myrtillus. NCBI lineage: Eukaryota > Viridiplantae > Streptophyta > Magnoliopsida > Ericales > Ericaceae > Vaccinium > Vaccinium myrtillus. The sequence goes on along the minus strand of JADGMU010001214.1, from coordinate 71,908 downwards.
TTAGCCCACATTGATGTGATATTTATGGAGGGGAACAAAAAAATAGATGGTTTGGAAGAGGGATTAAACAGGAGGATAATTTTTAACTTAGTTTGGATGTTTTATAAATAAGAGGGGGTGAATGACGGGAAAAACTGTCAAATGACTTTTTTGCCCTTATGTAGTGTTAAACTTGATTATGTATATTAAATTAAGTAGGAGGGGCGTAATGGTCATAAAAGCCACCCTCTACTCCCGGATAATTTTTGGGCAGCCGAAGGGGTGCTAAAAAATTATCAGTGAGAAACCCTGAGACGTGTCAAAAATTATCAGGGGCAAAAACTTATCAGGGATGGTTTTTTGGTTGCCAAACCAAGGGAAAAGTATGGGACCCACCCTTATGAGGGGAGACTTCCCCCCATCCAAACTGGCCTTAGCCAATCGGGCCTTCTAGAAGATTACGCTGAACCCTTTGAAGGGTTCGCGGGTAACCAAATTAAAACACTCCTACCAAGGAATGGGGACAAGGAGATTTCTTTGGAAGTTGCGACGACCCCGACTTGAAGGAAAGTGAGGACAAAGTCAAACGCAAGGCGGCGAAGTACTATTCTGCGATGTCTCGGGATCTCCACATGCGTCCACCAGTCGAACTCCGTTCCACCACAAATCTGGAGGAGGAGAATCCAGAGATCAAGGAGAAGAACTGCAATCAGAGTCCGAGTACCGTGACTACCATCGCATCGTCCAGCTTGAATGTCTTTGCTGGGAAGCTTCCCGATATTAACACTAGTGAGGTTAGCTATCCTGCATGACGTGCTAATGGTAGTATTCATCATTTCTAGTATTGCGGTATGATTTTAACTTTACATCAATGGTTGAACTTATCATAGGTTTTCTGTCAAATTTAAGACACCAGGGGCTCGTTTTCTTCATGGACTAAAACAAGTAAGATTGATAGTACTGATAATAGTAATTCTGGACTATTTGTGTCTAATTTAGACCTGAATCTGACACAATCCCATGTTTTATTCGTACAAGATTAATATTGGGATTTCCCATGTTTTGTTCCCTAAACGAAATTCTAGGATTAATATCGGGATTATCTCCTCTCTCTCTCTCTCTCAAACCAATTAAATTTTTCAAAATCAAATTCAAGCATGATTCTTGAACAAGTTCAACATGAATTTTTTTTTTTTTATTTTAAATTTCACAATTCCATTTCTTATGCATATTAAGAAAGAATCGGGCTACACATATTAATGAAACTCAATCAATTCAACCACAGTAGTGCAGCACTCTTTCAGATCCAAATTTCAACAGCAGCACTCTTTTCAGCTGCAAAATTTCAGCAATCCAGTAGTAGAGCAATCCAAATTAGGTGCCTTTTCACAGTAGTCGGGCTGGTAGGATTAACAAGAGAAATCATCCAATTAAATTGACTTATGGAAAACATATTATGGATCAAAAGACAGAAACAGTAAATTGTTAGCCCCAATTAATTAAGTTATAGATTTACAAACACAGCGCTATTGAAATCTAATTAGTCAATTGAAAAGTCTTGCTGAGGACCCTAAATTGCAGATTTTTAAAGAGAGGCATGCATAACTACTAAAGTTTCCATTACCTTTAGCTAAGATGTTCTTTTTTACTCTCTTCATGAACTTGTCCAGACTGCAGAGCCGACTCAAAGATTTTGGGGGCCGAAAGCGAACTTATTAATCGAAGCCTATTTTATATTTGTATACAAGGTTGATCTATAGGGATTTTTCATAAAAACCAATACAAAAGATTTACCATTACAAAATGTAAACGTTTAGCTATCTAAAAATAGATAATCAATACAAATTTTAAAATCCATCATTTATTGTAGAAGCCTTTAAATAAACACTATTAGGGCCTAATACATATATATAGGGGTCCTAACAAATTTGGAGGCCCCTAATTTTTAACATTTTTTGTGGGCCTGTCTGGGATTATTTATCCCACCACCATGGGATTACACAATACATATTTGTACTAGGATTACTAATTCTTTTTTATTTTGGGGAACCAAACGAGGGACAAGGTGGGATTAAGCATATCTAATCCCAGAGTAATTATCCCTTGTTTTAATAGAGTCTCATTGCCATTTTGTTATTTTCGCTGCAGCTGATGGACTCATATTTGTTGGAGTGTACTGATAGCATGTTATCAAGCTATGTTGATGACGGGATCAACGTATGTATCAACGACTACGGAGACCCATATGGTGCTGCTCTACAACTTCCTTTTAACGAGAATAGTATATACATTCAGGAGTCTTCATCTCAGCCTGTGGCCTTACCAAATGCCGCAGAGATGGTGGATTCTGATGCTACGAACAACAGGGCTCATCAGAGTAGCGTTCCCGTTTTTCATTCAGAGAAGAAAGGTACGATAGGAATTGAACAGGGAAGACTTAATTGAGAGTTTAGTTCTTTCATATGATTCAACAGCCAGGGGCGACTCCACTATATCTCAGCGTGGGTTCAAAAAATGCACTGAATTTTTTTTTTTTTAGATATAAATTATATTTTTTTTAGTATTGTCAGCGCTGAGTTACTCGTGCGAGGTTAAAATAAATATATTTAACTAAATTTGACCCAACTTGTTATAGCCCTAACAAAAGAAAAGAAACCCAAAACCAAATAAATGGATATAATATCACGTAGTGGATTTTTAAAGCCAATGAGAATATGGGATAGTGGGCTCTAAAACCCAACATATAATACATAATGGCAAAGTGGGGTTTGGTCAAAAAATAAAAAAAGAGGAAAGTCGAATGAATGAAAGCTCTCTGCTCTCTCTCCGTTTAAGAGTGTCGATAATGAAACTATAGTGTAACACTTTCAAAATATGAAGATTCGTCGTGGGATATTGTAATATTTTGGAGTCTTTTTTTGTCAAACGATATAATAGATATGTCTCTTTTGCCTAGTCGGAGTTTTTTTTTTTTGGCATACAGCTTTTCATCATGGACATACTATGTATTTTTGTCAGCGCTGGATGAAAATTCTGGAGTCGCTATTGCAACAGCACCAAACCTTGTCGGACAAGAGAAAAGCAGCTCTACTGCATCTAATTCTAATAAGAAAAGACAAAGAGAGACAGCAGCTGGGGAAGGGAAAATTTCGGGTATTAATGAACAAGTTCTTAGACAAAATTTCGGCCGTCCCCGTAAAGAAGTTGCGAGAGACTTGGATGGTACTATGTTTGCTTGCCATCTCTCTCTTCTTTTCAACCAAACTATGTCATTATTGTCTTGTGGAAGCAACATAAGAATACTGATTCTTAAGTTTCTTTGCTCATGCAGTAAGTTTATCCACGTTTAAGCGCCGCTGTAGGGACTGTGGGATTCCTCGCTGGCAAAATCGGGTTAGAAGCAGTGGTAATTCCTCCCTCTTTTCCTAGTCTTTTCTTTGGATAGATGACAGGACGGGAGGAAAACCATGATCCCCATATAATCTAATGTTTCTGTCAATTCAAAAGGTGAGGGAAAGGGGACGTGAGTAATGGTTAGTCATTTTTTCCTTGATCTAATGTTTCACCCTGACTAAAATGTTTCCGTTTTAATGATGCACACACTAGGATATTCATTCCTTTTCTTTCTATTTCCTATATTTCCCAAACAAGGGGCACGGATCACAAGCCAAATGCGGTTCCATCAGATTTGAAACAAGATAAAAGAAGTTTTCAGTAAGTTTATTTTTTTTGCAAATGGACAATTTAATTTTAATTTTCCTACATAATTCCTTTGTAAAATGAACACTCTCGCCAAAAAATATATTTTCTTTTTCTTTACATCACTTCAATTGATTTTTTTGATGGCTAACTTTTCTGCACAACATTTCTGACAACTGAATGAAGCCCAAGATTTTTCATATTAAAAGAAGACATGTACAACCATCCCTTTCTTTTATTCTCATTCGGGTCTAATTTTATCTTTTTGTTTCTTGACATTGTCTGGAAACCCTGTGATCCAGGTGAAAGGAATACATGCCAAAAATTCAAAGCATCAACTCATGGGCAGACCGAGACGGTTGCTCATCTTCACAAGCCAAATGAGGTTTCACAAGATTTTTTTGATGGCTTAGAACATTTGAATACAGAAAGTTCAATAGCAGGGCTCTCAAGAACCCCTACTTCTCATGATGATTCCGCTGGTACTGATCTTGATGTGGGGTTGCCTTTTTCATATCTTCTTGAAGAAAGTGAAGCAAGAGGTCTCTCTGAAGGGGCATTCCAACAGAAAGATCAAATAACAGTGTCCTCTGCTTATCCAAATTGCCATGATCGTGAGAATACAGAGCCTCAGATAGCATCAAAAGAGACGGTAACTGGGAGTTCCAACTTGACTTCACAAGTGGAGGCTCATAGCGGGGGGTATGGTTCTGGATCTAGCTATTGGAGCCAACCGGAGTCTACTATTACTGTCACGGGGCCTATCCCACGGCAAGACATGACGATGATAAAGGTTACATATGGGGATACAAATATAAAATTCAAGCTCCCTTTCACATCGAGACTTGCTGAATTGAATCAAGAAGTGGCAATGAGACTGAATTTGAAGATTGGTAGTTTCAAGGTGGAGTATAAGGATGAGGAGGGGGACTGCATTTGGATACCATGCGACAAGGACTTAAGGGACCATCTGCAACTTTTCATCTCATTGGGCAATCCAGTGGTCAAACTATTGGTTCGTGATAAGGTTGGTAATGCCAAGGAAAGCAGCGGATCATTCAAGCGGACAAGACCATAGGAAGGCTTAGTTCAAAAAATAATAGCATATGGCATCAGTTCCATGCTTGGTAGAACATTTCTTCCCTCCGAACATTTTGAATTTTTCTTTTCTTTTAAGTTTTGTTTGGGTTTGAATGCTTTCTTTATTTGTTTGCTTGTTTGTCTTTCTCCTTCTTGTTTGTACGTGAGATGGTTGCTCGAATATTTGGACTCGATTTTATATGAAGTTGGTATTTCCCCTCCAAATTTGTAGAATGAAAAATAATTTCATTGTCCCGAATTTTTTGTCCATTTACGTGTATGCGTGCCAATTTTCAATTGCCTATATCTTTCAATCTTATAGTAATTTTTTTACAATTTCCAAAATTTTGTATAATAAGATCCATATGTACAATATTATAGATTTGAAAATATAAACAATTTTTTGAAGTGTTGTGAATAATGAAGATGGACAAGAAATTTGGGACGGAGAGAGTAAAATTCTAAGTGTGAGACGATATTAAAAAATATATATTTAGGAAGAAACTCGAGTATGGTTTTTGGCAAATACACAGACCTCCCCTTTGGTTATTAAAATTACTTTCAGTTCCATTTACTTTATAATCTATTATACACATACTTCCTTTGCCGTTAAATTGGGACAAAAGTATAGAAGACTTTATGATTATATTATGAATGCTACAGAATTTTAGAAAAAAAGAATTAAGAATTGAATGTTTATTAGGCCTTATACCTATAGTTTATTATTTATAGTTAGTCTAAACATTTACTCTCTTTTTTTGTTGCTCTAACCTATATAAAGTTTTTTTTGTAAAAAAAAAGTAACAATTTTTTTTTCTGAACACCACAACTAACACCATTTTTACTATTTGAACAGTAAGGGATGGATGTGTATATTAGTTTGTACAGAAAGAGAGGAGAATAATTTCTAGAATTTGAAGGGGAGGCTAGTGGTATATCTTTTAATCCGTGGTATTTTTTATCAGCAATATGGATCGCTTGATAGATTTCAACTATTAAAAAAAATTAGCAAATTACAAAATCACATAAAAATATTATAAATTGAAAGACATGCATTTTAAAAATGGCACGCATCTCGAAAGTGCCTAACATAAACACAAGCGCGGTACGCGTGCGTGCTATGCAATGGAGCAAGGACAAAATTCTGTTTGTTATTGATGTTCTTTATCCCTTGCTGATTTACCCTTTAACATTAAAATATATAATATTTCTAATAAGGGAGAAAGTTTGAAAGTTTCCTCCAAGTTCATATATGTACTTTTTGATAATCTAGAGAGCTTTCATTTATTTTTACTTTCATCTTTCGTAAATAAAAGAGAACAAATATAAAGGATAGGAGAAGATATTAATGGTATTTATAAGGTTTTAGAGATTAGTTTTGATTTTTAATTATCTTCTAAGACTTAAAAACAAATGTTTATATTGATTTATATAGTGATTGAGGACATTATTATTTGTATTAAAGTTTAAGGATTAAACTTATTTATGGTTTGTAATAATAATTAACGTGCCCAAATTTTGGGGGCGTTACATTTCCCACTTCTGTGCCTCTTCCATTTCAACAGCCTTTAGAGGGGAAACCTTAATCACATCACCAACAATTTCAAGGGGAAAGTACTTGAGGGTCATTCTCTCATTGCACACACCCTCTTGAGAGACAATAGCACCACCAGAATTAGCAGCATGGAACACACTAGGTTTAATAGATTGATCAAGCAGCTCAGTCTTCGCATTAAATTCATTACGCAAAGCCCTAACTTTTTAATTCAACCCGTTAATCTGTCTAACTATTGGCAAATCAATGTCATCAAAACTCAAGATGTTCATTATCCGACACATGTACAAAATTGAGAAAGTCTATCACCTTCATACGACTTGATGAATTCGAAGCCTTATTACTAGCTAGCTGACACAGCACCAGCATCCTTCACAACGCCAGGACCTAATTTGCAACTCCCACCAAGATCACTAACTACCCTAGCAAAATTATTCAAGCAAACAAACCCAAACTTTGATGCATAGGTTAAGGAATTCAACCCGAAAGGACGAACAAACACATCAAAATCCATAACAGCAGCAGTCGTATCTGACATAACGAACACATAAACGAAAGCAGAACTTATGAGAGCTTAAATGAGTACCAACGATCAAAGAAACCCAATAAAGTGACAAATGATCTCCACTTTCACCTCACCAAAGATTAATCCAAAGAGGTAGGATGTGGCCGGTCACACCCAAGAACCCTCAAACACCCTAGGCTTTCACCCCAGGAAATCGAACACAGTGGATGTGTAAAAAGCACACCGTTGTAAATCGCACACATACTTTAAAAAATGTTGCCCTCTCCGACACGTAAAGATAGTTCATCACAAAAGTATATGTAATTTTTTAATGAAAATAAGGGTTATAATGTTGGGATTTGAGTACCTGCGATAAAATTTGTCATTAGAGTAAAGTTACAAATAGTTACACCCTCCGTCCTTTTTAAGTGTGTTGCTTCGTAAATTCAACTTATTATGATGAAATTCTCCAGTCAACTTGTACGCACAAGCGGGTTTATGGTCTTGGTGATTTTTGGTCAAAGCATTGGTGCACAAAGGTTGCTATTGGTGCGTAGGGTTTTGAGGTTAGTGCACAAGGATTAGTTTTAAAGGGATTTTTAGCCTTTGGAGTCCCTATGAGCATCGTTCCAAGCTTTGTCGAGGCATTTTTAGCCTTATTTTCATGATCAGGGAGGCCTTATAGGCCACGGCTCGAGAATTGTAGGGGGTCCAAATTGGGGTGTGTACACAAAGCTAATTCATCTAGTGTACTTTGTCATCTCATCGGCTTAAAGGGGCATCCCAACTGCACTTGCAATATAACTAAGGCCATCTGCAGTCCAAGATTGAAGACGAACATTGTACAACTGAACCCAAGTAGTAACTCTAGACAAACCAGATGTGTCAAGTTCAAGGTCATCCTTCCATTCTTGATGAACCAGTAGCCTTCCACTAAAATGCCATGGTCCAAATTCAACTACTTACCGACATGCTCACGCAGCTCCAAATTGAAAAACAAAAAAGCCCTGTGCATTTGAGTGCACCTCTTTCAAGCCAAAATTTGCCCAAATCTTGAAGACAATAGACCTTATAATGACAAAAGGGAGTCTTTTATCAATAAAATGACCTATCACACAGTTTTTTCCACTTCTGCGCCCCTTCCATTTCAACAGCCTTTAGAGGGGAAACCTTAATCACATCACCAACAATTTCAAGGGGAAAGTACTTGAGGGCCATTCTCTCATTGCACACACCCTCTTGAGAGACAATAGCACCACTAGAATTAGCAGCATGGAACACACCAGGTTTAGTAGATTGATCAAGCAGGCAAGCAGCTTAGTCTTCGCATTAAATTCGTTACGGAAAGCCCTAACTTTTTAATTCAACCTGTTAATCTGTCTAACTATTGGCAAATCAGTGTCATGAAACTTAAGATGTTCATTATCTGACACAGTTACAAAATTGAGAAAGTTTATCACCTTCATACGACTTGATGAATTCGAAGCCTTATTACCAGCTGACACAGCACCAACGTCCTTCACAACGCCAGGACCTGATTTGCAACTCCCATCAAGATCACTAACTACCCTAGAAGAATTATTCGAGCAAACAAACCCTAACTTTTATGCAGAGGTTAAGGAATTCAACCCCAAAGAACGAAAAAACACATCAAAATCCATAACAGCAGCAGTCGCATCAGACATAACGAACACATAAACGAAAGCAGAACTTATGAGAGCTTAAATGAGTACCAACGATCAAAGAAACCCAAAAAAGTGACAAATGATCTCCACTTATACCTCGCCAGAAATTAATCCGAAGAGGTAGGATGTGGCCGGTCACACCCAAGAACGCTCGAACACCCTAGGCTTTCACCACAGGAAATCGCACACAGTGGAGGTGTAGAAAGCACACCGTTGTAAATCGCACATATACTTAAAAAATGTTGCTCTCTCTGACACGCAAGGATAGTTCATCACAAACATACATGTAATTTTTTTAATGAAAATAAGGGTTTTAATGTTGGGACTTGAGTACCTGCGAATCTGCGATAAAATTTTGTCATTAGAGTAAAGTTACAAATAGTTACACCCTCCGTTCCTTTTTAAGTGTGTTGCTTCGTAAATTCAACTTATTAAAGAAACATCATCATTACACCTTTTAAATCAACTTTTACCTCGACTTTATACTTTCACATCAACTTTTACCTTCATTTTTATTCATTAATTCGAACATACCGGCTAAAAGTGCTAAAAGTTAATTATTTCTAAAAAAAATTGAGTTTCGTTCATTTTTTTTTACTACTAAAAATTGGTACTGTAATATTAAATTTTTTGTTAGTGGAAAAAGTGAGAGATGGAATCGTCAAATGAGAGAATCAGACAACTGGAATTTTATAATGCAACTGGGCCCACTAATTCTATTCCCAGAAGGTTTTTGAGGCGCGTGTAACGTGTTGAAGACCCGTGGGCTTGTTCTAGCTTTATTTTAGTCAGAGGACCCTTTAATGGGTCGTTGTCGCGATTGGAGTTGATTACGCTGAGCCCCTTCTAGAAAGGGTTCACGCTAAGGAATTGTTAAAAACCAAAATATATGGAAAGGGACCAAAAAGACTCTTCCCCGAAAAAACAATAATAAGTTCTACTGCACGGAAAACCCCAATCACAATTGCCGGTGGTGCGAATTCCTGTCCAGTGGCTTACGAAATTGACCAACAGTATCTCCATCGAAGATTGTTAGCCTTGGAAACCTTCGATCTCTATCTCCCCACCAATCTTAGAATGGCGAACAACTCGTTGTGGCCCGACTGCACCTTCGACACCGGTGATCTCGAAGATGTCTTGTGGACTGACTTCCTCATCGACGAGGTTGATCTCGATTTCCTCACCAATATTAAAATGGAGAAAACACTTTCGAATCAGAATATTCTCGACGATGAGGCGGACAACAACGCCATGGGCACCGACGGCTTTACAGAAATATTTCTGCAGTCCGGCACAAATGTAGTCACACTTCCGTATCATAATGTCGACCATTTTGTTGCATTCATTCTTACTTTGTTCCACGGCGCCAAGGCCAAGCTTAATTTTGCACAGATCAAGAAGGGGAACTGCAATCAGAGTCCGAGTAAGGCGACTACCGTCGAATCATTGAGCCGGGATAACTGTGCTGGGATTCTTCCCGATATCAACACTATTGAGGTTAGCTTGTAAGAAATTACATATAGCCTACCCGTGAATTTTATTTATCAATTGAAGTTACGGGTGACTTTCTATTTACTGAAAATTAGGCAAAGGTCCAATAAGGTATTTAGCTCCGTCTAAATTTTTCTACTCGTACAAGAAGTAAGATGAGGACATTAAGACATTTTTTTTTCGAAATCTGAAGTTCATAAATTGACTAATATGCACTGACTCGTCAACTTCCAATAAATTGACTAAAATACCGAGTTCTAAGTGCAAAGTTCAAACTAGCTAGACGATTCAGCCTAGAACCAATCACGGGCACCATATCCTTTTATTTATTTTTTAAAATCCTTTCCTCCTCACTCACTTTTCAACTACATTCTAGCATCAATTTCAGCCTTCCCAGCCAATATTTATATATGTACATACAAGCACACAAAGATACGTATACGTGCACATTGATGCCCATGGATTAGGGACCAATGGCGAAAGGCAAGGGTATAGAGGAGCAGAGAAAACGCATGGTTTTTCTTAATTATTGTTGTATGATTGCATCTTTCATCAATGGTAGAACTTATCCTAGGTTTAGTAATTATCCCTTGTTTTAATATAATCCCATTGCCACTGTGTTATTTTTGCAGCAGTCTACGGGCTCATGTTTCTTGGAGACTGTTGATGGCATGTTATCGAGCTGTCGTGATGAGCGGATCAGCGTATGTACCACCAACTACAGAGACCTACACGGGGCTGCCGTAGCCTTACCAAATGCTGCAGAGATTGTAGATGGAGAGACTGTGAAGCTCAATTCCTTTGAACAAAAGCCATTGGTGGCTTTTGATGTACATCAGAGCGGCGATCTTGTTTTCAATTTAGAGAAGAAAGGTACGAGAGAGGAGTTGAACAGAGAAGGCTTAACAGAGAGTGTACTTAGTTCAAGTGATTCAACAGATCCAAACCTTGTCGGACAAGAGCAAAGCAGCTCTATTGCATCTCATTCTAATAAGAAAAGACCAAGAGATGCAGCAGTTGGCAAAAGGATAAATTTGGATATTGGTGAACCGGATCTTCGACAGCATGTTGGTTGTTGTAGCAGTAAAGATGCTGCGGAAAGCATGCCTCCTTTTATAGAACCACAAGATACGAGGCTAGTGACGGTAAAGGCTACATATGGGTATTCCATAATAAAATTCAAGCTCCCTCTCACATCGGGAATTACTGAATTGAATGAAGAAGTGGCAATGAGACTGAACTTAGAGCTTGATAATTTCGACTTGAAGTACAAGGATGAGGATGGGGACTGGATTTTGATACCATGCGACAAAGACTTAAGGGACTATCTGCAACTTTTCAGCTCATTGGTCAATCCAGTGATCAGGCTATTGGTTGTTGATAAGGTTGTCAATGCCAATGAAAGCAGCGGATCATGCAAGCGGAAAAGACGGTAGGAAGGTTTAGTTCAAAAAATAATAGTATATGTTATCTGGATGACGTCAGATATGACGATCGGATAAGACTGTTACATGCTCGAGCAGGAGCGGCCTTCTGTTTTTTTTTTTTTTTTTTAAATTTTTGTTTGGTTTTGAAGGCTTTCTTTCTTTGTTTGATTGTAATAAGAGTGTTGGGAGTCCTAGGAGTGGAATGCTTAAGGTTGTGTCCCCATGTAGTCAGGGTCTCATGTGGATCTGACTGATGGGGAGATTCTCACGTTTTCTGATACCCTATGGCTGATTACAATGTGGTTTCAAAGGATGATGTTGGGAGTTCTACTACTGTTGGCTTCTCTGTTCCTCTGTGTGTTGATGCTTCTAGACTTCTAGTTCAGAGGATGTTAATTTTCCTTCTGAAGCTGAGTTTGAGGAAGGTTTGATGCCTAGTATATTGTCTCAGGACCTCATGATCAGTAAGAAGCAAGGCAAAAGCACCTCTCATTTCTTTGTAATTTCAGTTAACAATACCTTTTGAATTATTTTCTCAAATGATTTCAGAATTATGTTTTTATTTTCATTTTTTTTGGGAGCATGAATCTGTTAATAGTCCAATCAGAATCACTCTGACTACGTTCTTTGCAATTATTTTCTCAAATTTTCTGTGCTAAATTTTTAATGTTATTATGTCTTTGTTTAACTATCACCATTCACAATATGGTAACTTCTTTGAAATTATGGGCTTTACAATTATGTCGCATATAAATATGTCTATATTTATGTTTGGCGGATGATATAACAGCAGTAAAAAGAATTGAGAAAAGTTAGTGTTTCATGTTCTCGATGAATTGGCCGGCCCAGGGGTTCGTAAAATGAAAAATAAAGGGAAACGTAAGTTTATATATAAATATTCAAAAGTTTCCAAAAAATCCAAGCAGCTACTTTATTTTTTGGTCACCAGATGCTGCTAATGTACCTCACGACTTGGGTTCAATTCCCATGGGCTTCCTTTCCTTACTTTATCTTCTCTTTTGTTTGAACTGGTTTCTCTTACGACCCCTTTCTTTTTTCCTTTCTATCAGCAACTCAGCAAGCCCTCTCTCCCTTTTTTGTAACTCGCTCTTTTTCTGAATGAGTCTATTAACAACACTCAAAATAGGAGGAGTTTGCCTGGGGCCCTTAAACTGTTAGGGCCACACTGCTGATTAAAGTTGTTTTGGCAAAGAGAAGATTTCTAAGTTGAAGTTGATAAAAGTTTATCTTCGTAATACATTATCACAAGAGAGATTAACAGGGACGGAGCTAGGAATTTCACTATGCAGGGGCGAATTTTTTTTCTTAAATACTTTGCAGGGGCGAGCCTATATAATTCAGAGGAAAAATTATTTTTTTCTATATAATACTAGAGGTTTTTTTTCCCCTTGTAGGGGCGACCGCCCCTACTGGCCTCCCTCTGGCTCCATCCCTGGAGATTAAGTCGATTGACTATGACGTAAGTTAAGCTAAAAGCATAATTTTTTATTTTTTATTTTTTGTATCTTTTTATTTTTTATGATTTAATATTTAGTGGGTAACCAAGTTAAGAGTCGGACTTGGACAACTCAAACACCAGAGCCGGCCCTGAATGGTGATATAACAGAAATGTGTTGGCTTCATATAGCTTTGCCAAACTCTTCTTTGTTCGCTTGAATTGATTTAAAGCCAGTTTGATCAACTACTTTAGAAGGATGCGTATCGCTTACTAATTCCTTCAGCAGCATTTTAGCAAATTCTCTTCTTCTTCTTTTTTTGGGTTAATAAAAAATGTGTTGGTTTCTGATTTGATTTGCGGATTCATTACCATGAATTTTTAGTAGTCATTATCAGTCAAAGATATTCTCATCTTTTGCCGGTATAATTGACAACGTGGGCTGGTTAGCCAGTAATTACGGTTATAAAAATTCATTCATTCGGGTGGCTAATTGGTGCATCCACTCTTTCTCCTCTCTGCTTCTTTCTCTGAGAATAGTTTTTGGTAAAGAATACTGTCCCACATTGCTTGAAGATGGAATGAGTGATCACTTAATATAATGTTGAGCCTATTCGCTCATTGCCAATTGATTTTGAGTTGGATATAAAGTTTCCACATGGTATCAGAGCGGGGCCCATTCCACCCCACATTAAAAAAATATATATACAATCCACACCCCAAGATGACAGACCAGCAAAAAAGGCTGCACGATGATAAGACCCAAAAAGTGGTCACACGTGACAGACCTCAAAAAGGTTGCACAATGATAGAACCCAAAAAGTGGCCACAAGTGACAGACTTCAAATCCGGTTACACGTGAGGGGGGATGTTAAAGAGTACTGACCCACCTTGCTTGGGGATGGAATGGGTGATCACTTAATATAATGTTGGGCCTCTCCACTCATTACTTGGGGATGGAATGGATGATCACTTTATATAATGTTGGGCCTCTCCACTCATTGTCAATTGGTTTAGAATTGGATATAAAGTTTCCACTGTTTTCTTTATTAGTCGTACCACTTGGTTTTATATTCACTGGGTTTTCTTTTGCAGGTGTCTGCTTCTATAAATTTTAGATCAGGAGAACCTTGACCGAAATGTTCCTCTTCCAGTTCCAAGTAACTCCTATGCATGGCTGCATGCTTGCTTTCAAATTTTTTTTTTCTTTCTTTCTTTAAATTTCTTTTTCCCTCTCTTGCTTCTTTTGGCGTTTGGGTAACCATAGTAAAGTACTGCAAGGTCTTTTCATAATTTGCTTTGAAATAAATCTTATTTAAGATCAGGGAGGTTGTACATTATCAATTCGAATGTCCTAACTTTGCAGAATGAATGTTTAACATGAACTAGAATGAGATTGTTTGAATTTTGAAACGATAATTCAACTCTACTTTCAGTTTTTTTTTATTTTAAAAATTGTATCTGCTCCTAAAATCCATATTTAATATTTGTAATAACTAGCATATAACCCTATGTACATATTAAACCAAAATTGTTTGAGAATGTTTTTCATAAAAAAAAAAAAGAAGAAGTAAATTATCAAGTTTCCCATAAAACCAATATTGGGTTGTGCACAATCTCCACACTCTCACAAAGGTGTGTCGATATAATATTGATACGAAATGAGAATTCTATGGTCTTTTTATTTAAAGTAACTCATTAGTTCCTAATTAGAACAACTAGTTACAGGCTCTCGTGCCCAGCACAAGTTTTATGCCCGTTTTTGGGTGTTTACTCAAATGTGAGATGGTTAGCTGTGTTTTGAATTTTCTTAGACATTTGCATTCACATCTAAGGCTGTATCATTTATGTTCCTTGTTAACACAGGCTGCATTTGAAATTGTTTGTGAATATGGTGAAAATAAAGTCGTATAACCTTAGGTTGGATTTTTTATTTTTTTTCCTTTTCAGTTACCTCAAATTTATTGTGACTTTGATACAATGATTCAAACACAATTTTGTCAATCTATCAAAAAAATTCGTTCCGACAACGCCATGGAATATAAAGAGACCTCCCTTCTATTAATTTTGAAGGCATACCTCCACCTAATCGTGATTACCAGGATATCCTGACTGAGTTTCGTGTGCGGCATCAGAAGATTCAGCAAATACGGATCGAATCAGAGTTCACCGCCCGCCCTGAACAAATAGGATGCGTGGGCCACAGGTCGCACATAAGCCGCCGGGTTGCACAACAGAGAACACGCAACGTCCTATTCCACTAATCAACTGAGGAGCTTAGGCTAGTTTCAGAGCCTCGTGCCTAGCACGAGTTTTATGCCCGTGTGCGAAATGCATGTTGAATGGAAAACCAAAGAAATGGAAAAGAAAGCAGTAACAATAAGTGAATGGGGTATGAATATTTGTATATATTTTTTTTTTGTTTCTCATCACATTCAGAATCGACACTTTAGCAATCACCAATGTTCTTCTCTTTGTCATTTTCTCTCTTAACCTCACTCTTTTCATCTTGATCACAGCTTTTCTTCAATAGCATGAATTCTTCTAGTATTGGTTCGACAACTCTATTCCTACGCTATGTTGATTGCTCTTGACCTGAATACATATTAGACAAGGAAAAAATATATAAATAGGCAATTTGAAGTATAAATAGGCAAAGTTTGAAACTAAAAGCAAAATGAAAGAGGGTTAAACATTATATTGTTCTTTCATGACAGCCCATCTTATGCATAAGGGGGTTAATATTTGATAAAATTCAGCACAGTTATATACCATGTAGTCAATTGGAATGCTTATCCAAGTTAAATAGAAGCTCAAATGCTAACGACAAAAGTATGTGCCACATTTGTAATCCGGAAAACAAAAGTATTTCTTCACGTATGTGCCATATTTGCACCACCCAATCAACTGTATGTGCCATATTTGCGCTACCCAATCAACTACGAGCTAGTGCTCTGTGAAAAAAGGATCTTAAGACAGACCTAGCACTACTTGATCTTCACCGAACGGAAGTAGCACTCCAATCTGTTCGGTAGGAGAACCAAACTTGTGTTTGTACTCTCTCATATGAAGACTAGAAAATGCAAGAAAAATTCAATCCACTAAAATGAATGAAGGACACACTATTTATAGACTAACTGGTGCGAATAGTTACCAAGGGAAGGGGCACATTTGTTCATAAAAGGCGCGTCCGTCCACAATGAACAATTGTCACTCAAAAGACACGACTCCAAAAGGTGTCAAATTACATTCACACCTAAAAGGAAATATTACATCCGATAATATTTTCCAACAATTTTAACAAAATTGAATGTGAGAAAATTGACTTTTAGCAATTAGTGCTAAAAACGAGGAACTCGGCATTAGTGGGGTTGATTGAAAGAATCATTATAACCAGACTAGGCCCAAAAGGGGGACTATTCATAACTCGAAGAGTCATGCACTATTAAAATTTGGATCAAATCGCAGACTCCTAATGAAGCCCAGTAAGTCCTATTCCTTGTTTCCTTCTTTTTTTCAAGTTCTGATGATACTTTCTCAAAGAGACGAGACTTCAATTTGCTTCCATATGAAGCTAAGTAGTCACTCACAAAAACATGTGCCAAAAAGTGTGCAGAATATTCTAAGAAAAACTCTTGATACTACAGATTTCGATGAAGTCTTCCACACCTCCCATACTCAATGAAATGAATTAATAAAGCAAATCACACCAAAAATTAGGAAGAATAAATCCCCTTTGCTGCCCAAATGAAATCAGCCTAATAATACCTTGTCAAAAGTGAAAACCCTATCGATGTATTTGTAAGCAATATTTTGAGAAACTGTGACTTCTCTCTGGTCCTCATTGTAGGTCACCACCCGTGGTGCGTTGTTTTTTTTTTTTTGATCGATAAAAGAAGATTTATTAAAGAAACTCGATAAGGGTACATCGAGAAGGGGGAGGGGGAGAGGACATCCAACAGAAGTTGAATGAAAGAAAAAGAAAGGAAAAAGAAACACCCAAAACCCCTCTAAGCAGCCTAAGCGAAAAACACCCAAAGGAAACAAAACCAAAACAATAACCACAAGAGCCACGCGAAGATCAGCCCCTCTATGCCCTCTATGCCTACTCACGCCAGCCGAAACAACCTATTTCAACCTTTACCACATCGAAATACAGCTGCAACCTACCATCAAATTCAGAAGAATCCTTTTCTCTCAATAGATTACCTCCCATTGCTTAATCTTTTGAGAGAATGCTTTGAACTCATCTTCAATCATATCTTTTAAGACTATTTCATCCTCTGGACGAATGGATACTCCAAGGTTTTTCCCTGTGGTCAATGTTGCTATATAATCTTCCTCCATCCTTTTCTCTCTGCTGATGACTGCCTCTAGAGACGTTTGCGAGGGCCTAGATTCAGATTGCCGGTTCACCCGTGGTGCGTTGTTCCTCAACTCTTCTTTGCCAAACGGCCTATACAAACAATCAAATTCCATTTCTCGTTACAATGGCCTCCTACAAATTCCAAATTCCCCTCCTCTCCCACGAAAACTTCATTTCCCAACCCATCCCCCCACCCCCCCCACCCTCCCTTCAGCGAGCCAAAAGAATTGGGTGGAGTTGCTGGATAGTGCTCAGTTTTGCTACAATCTGCACAGAACTTCGACGACTGGTTTGAGTCCATTTGAGTTGGCATCGGGCCAACAGCCCCTTACTCCTCATGAGGTGGCAAGGACTCGTACGGGCGGTAGGTGTCTCGCTGCGTACAGAATTGCTCGGGCTAAGCAGGAATTGCTTGAGGAAGCTAAGGATAGCTTATCGAAGGCGGCCAAGCGAATGAAGAAGTATGCGGACCAAGGGAGAAGATCACTTGAGTTTCAAGTTGGGGATAAGGTGTTGCTGAAACTTACTCCCCAAATCTGGAAGAAAATCAATGCCAAGACGAGGCATCGTGGCTTGATTCCGCGATACGATGGTCCCTTTGAAGTTGTAAAGAAAGTGGGGAATGTTGCTTATCGGTTGAAACTGCCGGACAGGTTGAAGGTTCATCCAACGTTTCACGTTAGTTTTCTGAAACCATTCCATGAGGACTTGGTGAATTTGGGAAGGAAGCAAGCGAAGCGGGCACCTCCGGTAATTCAGAAACAGTTTGATCGTGGGGTTGAAAGGATTCTGGATCACAAGACGGAAGGGAAAAGCAAGAAAAATAGGAGAACCTCTTATTTGGTGAAGTGGGAAAATAGCCCCGACCGGGAGGCTTCGTGGGAAAAGGCGGAGACTCTATGGCAGTTCGAAAAGCAAGTGGAGGAGTACCTACAAACCTTACCGACGAGGACGTCGGCCTCTTCTAGTGGGGGTGGTTTGTTAGCACCTTGATCTTTCAAGCGTGCTAACGCTGCACTTAGGGTGGCACCTTGCACCCAAGTTAGGCAGCGAGGACAAGGCATGAGTAGGAGGCATGCCGTGGCAAGGTGAAGTGTTGGCCGGTGTCAACACAGTCCCGTTATCGAGTATGCTATGATGGTTGCACGTGAAGGCCCAAGACATATTGTGGCATGGATGCATGAAGTTGCAGCAAGCTTGTGGGGCAAAGCAGTCAGGAATTTGACTAAGGCATTGAGCTGGGGCATAGTGACGAATTTGGCTAAGGCATGGATAAGAGCAAGCAGTTACCGGCAGTTACATTCAGCACATGTTGCTGGCATGCATGGACAGGTGTTCCAAGCAGAATTGACGGGCAGTTATTTCCAGCAAGCAAGGCCAAGCAGTTACTTGATGTGCTGGCAGTTTATGGGCAAGCCAGCACAACCCTAGGCAGTTGGGGATGTCAACTGCAGATCATGGGCAGTTACCATGATCTCATGTATGCTGTATTTTCGTATTCCTGATTGTAAGCCTACTTAGGCACTTCATTTTCGAGTCTAAGACAGAGGGATGTTCTGTCTAGTATTCTAAGGTGTTTCCTTGTATTGTTGGTGCAATAAAAGGTTGGGACGGTTCCCGTAAACGTGTGTATGTTTGCTAGACGTTCATAATCATTTCGTGTGTGCGTGTAAACACTTGTTGGCTGAATCAAGTTGCTAGGAACTTGGTGCCATCACAGGAAAAATTCTGAGTTGGTTTTTAACCCCGTGACAGTTAGGGCAACGTTACTGACATGTAAATTGGTTGATGGCATGAGTCATAAATAGGTCAAAATCGAAGGACACAATTGTCCCAAATCGGAAAATGACCAGACATGAAAATTGGAAAACCCTCTATATTATTGCTCCTGGATTTTGGAGATTTTGGATATATGGTTACATATCAATTGCATTTCACCAAGCCGTGCTTATTTCAATTGTTAGTGGTTTTGGTTTCTTTCCTGTCTTTTGATGTAATCGTTGCCGGATGGCGTTTATAATGAAATTCTTGACTTTATTTCAAAAATCAATTGCATTTCTCCAAATTATAATGCATAGCACGGGTTCACCATTGAAATTCCTAAAAAAGGATTAAGAAACATGTCTTATGGAAACATCCTACTAAAACAATTTTGGTTAACTCCGTTAATAGTACGGGTCATATGCTAGGATATTTATCACTGTAAACGATCCAAATATGAACTCTCCCATATTTCGTGCCAGCAACAGGATCATGGCAAGTCAAATGGCCTCTGGGAATATTCTAGAACCTGATTAATTATGGGCCTTTTCGTAACAGAAATAAATATAGCAAATGGGCCAACCTTCATGATAAAAAATTAATTAGGCCTTGTGACAAAAGTAAGTAAAATTAACGTGGTCCATTAATTTTAAACCCAACTTGGCCCAGTTCGGTTCAAAGTGGGCCTCTCCTTCCCACAATTTTGGGCTAGCAACAGAAGAAAGTAAATCATTTTAGCCATAAATGTAATGGTTCTAATGGCTCTATGAAATGTCAAATTTGAGTATAAACAAGGGCCATTTGAAAAAAAATTCTATAATTAGTTTGGATCATTATGTAAGATCTCAAAATTAGTCCCACAGAACAGTGTTCACATATATATGTGTGAGTAGAATGGAGACCCCTTGGAGCGCGTTGTTTATAGCTATTTTATCGCAAATATGGAAAGATCGTAACAAAAAATGTTTTGATAATGTCGATGTAGCTATGATAGTGAGCTTCAAATCCATCATTTCCTATGATAAAGAGATCAGTGGGGCTTTCCAATCTATTATTCACACTGGCTCCAAAAACAAGTTTTTAAATTTATGGGTACCACCACTTGCAGGTACTATCAAGCTCAATACAGATGGTTGCAAACACATTGCAAATGAGAAGCTAGATTTGGAGTTTTGTTCCGTGATAAAGATGAGAGGTGGCTGTTTGGTTGTTATGTGAAGTTGGTATCGGACACGAGCTTGGAAACATCGATATAGTCAATTTACCGAGGGCTTACAATCATCGATATAGTCAATTTACCGAGGGCTTACAATCATCTTTGAAAAAAATATGGCCAATGTGGTCATCGAGTCTGACTCGAGTATTGCAGTAACACTGGTGAATGAAGGTGCCTTGGAAAATCACCCACAACGCAACATCATCAAAGATACAAAAGATGTGTTTGGTTAGATAGTTTAGTTTAGTTTTGATGATGTCATCAGGTGTAATGAGTGGAGAGAGATAGAGAGAGGAATGAGGGAAATGATGATGTCATCAAAACTAAAACTAAAACTAAACTGGGAAACGAACAGTGCCAAAAGTTCTCCTGACTAGCGCTGAAGTGACTCTAGTTCACATCTATAGAGAAGGGAATGAGTGCGCTGATCATTTGGCGAAGTTAGGTGCTAAGCAAGACGAAGATTTCATACAATGCCGAGCCAACCCTTGAAAGGCCGAGCCAACCCTTGACCACCGTAGCCTCGCTTTACAACTGAAATCTCTCAAATCCTTCACAAATTAACCAGAATCCTACTTCCACAACCCCAATCCATCACATTATCCAAGTTTAAACCCTATTAAACCCCAATTTCGAACCCTTTTCCCCAAATTTCGAAACCATTGCTTCTGACCCATGTTTGTCTCTGATTTCTCCCAGCAATCAACCCATATACCATCCCTATTTCAGCATTTCACCCACCAAAAGCCCTAATTCTTCACCCTTTCTACCATAATCCGGAATCTTCTACACGAAACCTTCAAAAACGAAAATTTCAGATCCAGATCTGCGGCTTCTGGAGATCCTTCAAGCGTAACAACCTTCGGTTTCTTTCTCCCTGGAACGTGGGCTGCCCTCTTCCGGCGTCGGTTTTTCCTCTGGTGAACTTTTCCGGCGATTCTCTTCCGGCGACTTTTCCGGCGATCTTAGCACTCTCTTATGGAGTAATGGGTGGGAGTAATGATAACCAAGCTGATGGTAGATGGACTCCAGTCATCAACAACCACACCAGACATGGAGGTATTTCTAGAAACCAACCTCTTGTTACACTCTTTGTGGATAACCTGCCTGATAATACTAGTCAGCCTTGGCTTAAGATGATGTTCAATAATTATGGGGTTGTTAAAGACGTCTTCATTCCTCAAAAGAGGAGCAAAGCCACTGGAAACAAATTTGGTTTTATTAGGTATGACTGTCCTGTTTCGGCTGATTTGGCTGTTCTTAAAGCAAATGGCTTATGGCTCGATGATAAGAAACTTTTTGTCAAGATTGCATCTTTTGGTGCTAAGGGCGGTTTGAAGCAAGCAAAGATCGACAAAGCTGATGCTAGATACATGTCAGGGAGGGGTTAATAGAAGTGGATCTCATAATGAGGTTTTGGTGAATAATGGGAGATCTTTTGCCCAGGTCCTTATTGGTAAAAAGGCTCCAACCGGTATTGAAAACTTACCTAAGGATGCTATGAAAACCATTAATTTACAGCCTGTGGGCAATGGTTGGTTGTTCAGAAGTGTCATTGCCACCCTTCGCAGAGTAATATCGATGGTGGACCTTAAACAGCAACTTCTATTAGCAGAGATTAACTTCTCAGATGTCAGGTCTTTGGGTGGAAGATTTGTCCTCATCACCTTCTCTAATCAACAGTTGAGAGATGATTTAATCAAAGGAGCCTGGTGGGATCAATGGTTCGATCTCATCCAACCATGGAACGGTGAAGCCTCGGGTTTGGAAAGATTTGCCTGGATCTCTTGCAGAGGTATACCCCTCAACGTGTGGGGGGTATCCACATTCAAGAAAATTGGGGAATCATGGGGGACATTCTTGTCAGTTGATGATGATACCCTGAAATATCTCGCCTTCGATAAAGCCAGAATTTTGATATCAACTACCTCCCCTCATAAGATTGTAGACTCGATTCAACGATCAAATCGGGTACAATATTTGGCTCATATCACGAGAAGAAGAACACCCTACATTTTCTCTTTCCAATGTTGGGGACAATGGCTCAATAGTGGGAGGACTTGACAATTGGGAGGCAGAAAAAGATGATGTGGAAGTCGTCCTTTCAGATGGTAGGCCGGAAGGAATACTAAAGCAGAACCCACCTTATAAGAATTCATCGACATGCCATTTAAAAGAGTACGGGGAAATCATTGGGAGTGACAAAGAAGACCAACACTCCCACGTTCCAGAGGTGGCTCATGATTTAGCTGTGGAGATTGATGGGGGAAATAATGAGGCAAACTCAAATTCTTTTCACGGATTAGACTCATTGGTGGGTCTAGAATCGTTGGTGGTAGAATCATTTGCCCATTCCTCTCAAGGTCAAGGCAGAGGGATTTGCATGAGCTCCGGAGGAAGTGATCCTATTCAAAACTCAACCTTTTCAGGCAAGGCAAATTGGGATCAAGATTTTCAATCAGACTATAGCGATGAATGCCAATCCTTAGATCTCATTTCGGCTGACCCTCTCATAAATTACGTGGAACTCAAGCGTCAAAAGAGGAAAAAAAGAAGCAAACAAGGTCGCCGGAAGAAATCTTTTTCCTTATGGAGGCATAATCCTTTGAAAGCTACTCTTTTTTCCAGGACGTATAGCTTGGATAAAATTGAGGACAAGTCGAGGAGGTCGAGGAGGTTTAAACAGGGCCAGCAAAAAAAAGACGAAACGATAAGTCTCCTTCCATCGTTGGATCCTTTTCTTTGGAGGAAAACCGGCAATCTGAATCTAGGCCCTCGCAAACGTCTCTAGAGGCAGTCATCAGCAGAGAGAAAAGGATGGAGGAAGATTATATAGCAACATTGACCACCGGGAAAAACCTTGGAGTATCCATTCGTCCAGAGGATGAAATAGTCTTAAAAGATATGATTGAAGATGAGTTCAAAGCATTCTCTCAAAAGATTAAGCAATGGGAGGTAATCTATTGAGAGAAAAGGATTCTTCTGAATTTGATGGTAGATTGCAGCTGTATTTCGATGTGGTAAAGGTTGAAATAGGTTGTTTCGGCTGGCGTGAGTAGGCATAGAGGGCATAGAGGGGCTGATCTTCGCATGGCTCTTGTGGTTATTGTTTTGGTTTTGTTTCCTTTGGGTGTTTTTCGCTTAGGCTGCTTAGAGGGGATTTGGGTGTTTCTTTTTCCTTTCTTTTTCTTTCATTCAACTTCGGTTGGATGTCCTCTCCCCCTCCCCCTTCTCGATGTACCCTTATCGAGTTTCTTTAATAAATCTT
Organism: Vaccinium myrtillus; assembly: GCA_016920895.1. Taxonomy (NCBI): domain Eukaryota; kingdom Viridiplantae; phylum Streptophyta; class Magnoliopsida; order Ericales; family Ericaceae; genus Vaccinium; species Vaccinium myrtillus. The sequence goes on along the minus strand of JADGMU010001214.1, from coordinate 48,420 downwards.
CTTTTATCGATCAAAAAAAAAAGATTTCATACAATGCCTATTTCTTCTAGAGAGTTTATGAGTAGGGGATAGGCGAATAGCCTAAATCTTAGGCGAGTGCTTGACTAGTTTAGATCTGTTTTTTGTGGGTCTGTATTTTAACTATAATCACTCTTATGTGACGTGACTCTCATCTGTTTATTTAAATCTATAATATTCCTCATAATAATAATAAATACTCCGTAAATAAATAAAACAGATATATGTGTGAGTAGCAGAACTGCAATCGCTTTGGTCCGTTTGCTACAGTCTTTGACTCTTTGGTGTGACAATTACAGTTAACCGCAACCCTTTCTAGAAACAGTTTCAGAATGAACCCTTAGAGTCAGCATCTAACATAGCTAACCAAACTAGTCTCAGGTGCTTGCTTCGGTTGAATATTAACATTTCCTACGTACATTGTTAAAGACTAACAAAGTGTTCTGCGTCTCCCCATTTGATCATGGGCGGATGTGTCGGGTCACTTGAACCCGATGCAATGAAAATCACTACTAGGATCTGTACAGGCATTTCTCATATTTCAAAGTTTTGTCCCAAAAAAATTAGACCCTTTGCCACAAAGCTACCAGAAAACTACTGAAACTTCTTAATCGATTCACGGAATTAAATTAACTTTGATTAATGGAATCCAACCGCACAAAACTAGAAAAACAAGCAATCACACATGACAAAAAGATTCACATGGAAAAACCCTAAACAGGAAAAAAAAATCACAGGAAGGAATCATGCACTATAATTAGCGTGTGATTGCAAAGATCTTACCCAATATTCGTGTATCCTCACCACACTTTCTAAGGCCTACTTTCCAAATCCACTTTAATCATATCTCTGCATGATCGCCGAATCTCGAATTCTCAGGCATTCCTACTGATTGCCTTCCAAACTCCATGAAAGGGCTTTAGTCTAAGAAAACACCTCAAACTCGAAGATGATTATATGGGTCATAGAACATTGATCTTTGAAAGTCTTCGTATTAGTAAAGCTCATTAGGACACATTTGTGATGTGTCTCATTTTTCTGTATTAATGCACGTTTCTGTAACATCACCTAACCATGGTTAGCCAACAAAGTCGGTTATTACCTTTGGAGCTATGTCGGTTATCACCATTGGTTAGGTGGTTAGTTAGGGTAGTTTAGATTACAGTTGTATAAAGAGTGGTTTGTTGTAATTGTTCATAAAGAAAAACAGAAATACAAAATCTGAGTTTACGTCTTCTCTCTCTCTCTCTCTCCTTCTCTCTCTTCTCTTCTCTTTTCGTTTCTTCTTTCTTCATCTTTATCAAAACCCTAGAATGTGGTTCAAGAAATTGATCTGTGATTATCTTCAGATCTTCTACATGGTATCAGAGCATCCGACATCTGTCATTTCTGAAGCACGATTCTGGTGAAAGAATTTGGTTGACAAGAACAATTCTCTGAGAATCGAGTGTCGAGAATGGCGACAACAGTGAATGCATCGAGTGCTTCATCTTCTTCATCTTCATCAGAAATTGCTACAGTAAAACTCAATCTGCCACCATCACTGGTATTTCTGATATCTAATATCCATTCATTTGTGACGATAAAGCTTGATTCTCACAACTATGTTATCTGGAGAGCGCAAATTGAGCATGCACTTAAGGCAAATCATTTTTTTGGCTATGTTGATTGTTCGATTCAGTGTCCGTTACCTACAGCTGTTCGTACAACAGACATTTCTGTTTCAGATCCTGATTTTGTACTTTGGAACATTATTGATGGTCAACTACTGTCATGCCTTATTGCTACCATATCTGCAACCACTTTACCCTTAATTTTAGGGTTAGAACATGCATCTCAAGTTTGGGAAATTCTCGAGCAGCGATTCAACTCTGTGTCAAGAACACACGTTCATGACCTCAAAAGACAGTTGTATAATGTTACAAAAACCTCTACACTTGAAGCATATTTTGATCTGATTAAGCAGCTGTCCTATAAACTAGCTGCTGCTGGATCTCCTGTGATGGATGAAGACTTAATTTTCTATGCACTACATGGCTTACCAACAGAGTTTGACTCTTTGCAAACTGCAATTAGTACAAGAGCAGGAGATTTAACCTTTGAAGAACTCATTACTTTGGTTAACGGTGAAGAAATGAGAAAACATAGATCTGCTTCTGGAAAATCTATTGATGGTGCATCATCTGTTTTTCTTACTGTGCCAAAATCAAATGCTCAAACTGGTGTTTCAAATATGTACCCTGCTCCTCCCAATGTCTCTCAGCAGTACAATAATATACCTTCTTCTCAGATTCACCATGGTTCTGAGTTTTATCCTGGGGTCTCAGAGCAACAACCACCTATGTTCCATACATCTCTTCCTCAGTCCTCAAACAGAAACTGGAACAATGCATCTTCTTCTAACAGATCAAGGGGATACAGAAATTAGAGGGGAGATAATGCCTGTCAAATTTGCAACAAAACTAATCATACTGCCAAGACGTGCTATTACAGATCCAACATGAGTTATCAGCCTCAGTCATACTCTTCTTATAACAATAATGCACCTCAGCAACGATCAGTTTATAGCAATCCTGCTCCACAGGCTCATATGCTTCAGACTTCTTATCCACAAACTAGTCCTAGTTTGCTGCCCCTACCTACACCCTATCCACCACATACAAACACCATTGCCTATCCTTCTACTTACTCTACCACCACCTATCCTTCTTACTCTCCTTATCCACAACCACTATCTACAAACCCCATTGCCTGTCCTTCTCCATATCCTACACCCTATCCACCACCTACAAACACCATTGCCTGTCCTTCTCCATATCCTACCACATCACATTCCTATCCTACTTCATCTCCACCACCTAGTAACTGGTACTTGGATAGTGGTGCAACAAACCATGTGACTAATGATTTCTCTAACCTTTCCTTGCAGCATTCCACTTCTGCTCCTGCAGGTGTTATGGTGGGTAATGGTCAAACTGTTCCCATTGCACACTCTGGTAAGGGTGTTCTTTCTACTCCTTCTTGCCCCTTATCTCTCACTGATCTGTTTCATGTGCCTTCTATTAGTCACAACTTGTTATCAGTTCACAAACTTGCTTCTGATAATAATTGCAGATTAATATTTGATGCATTTGGTTTTGTTATTCAGGACAGAATAACCAACCAGATTCTTCTCCATGGTCCTTCACATCAGGGGCTCTATCCAATTCTGGCCTCTTCTAATCATTCACCTTCAGTTTTGGTGTCTCCTTCTTCTGCACGTGCTCTCTCTTCTACAGCTCAATGGCATCAAAAGTTAGGTCATCCCAACTCCAATTCCTTACAACATTTGGTACAAGATTTTCATTTGCCCATCTCTAAACCTTTTCATATAGATTGTACTTCTTGTAATGTGGCTAAAAGCCATAAACTGCCCTTTACTTTGTCTGATTTTCATGCCCAACATCCTTTTGAACTTATGCATATGGATGTATGGGGTCCTGCCCCTGTATCTTCTTTTAGTGGATTCAAGTATTATCTTGTGATTCTGGATGATTTTACTAGATATATCTGGTTGTACCCTATGCACTATAAGTCTGATGTGAAAACCATTCTTACTCAATTTTGTGCTCATATTAAAACTCAGTTCAATTCAGTTATAAAATCTTTTCGATCTGATAATGGAGGGGAGTTTATCAATAAATATTTGTGCCAATTGTTTCTGGATTATGGTCTTTTTCATCAGACTTCCTGTCCTCATACTCCAGAACAAAATGGCAGGGCAGAGAGAGTCCATCGACATCTTATTGAGACTACCCTTACTCTTCTTCATCAAGCTATCATGCCAGTTGACTTTTGGTTAGAAGCCCTTATTACAAGTGTCTACCTAATCAACAGATTACCTCATTCTGCCATCAATTTTCAGATTCCTTATACTCTTCTTTTCAACAAAACTCCAGATTATGCTGGTCTAAAACCTTTTGGATGTCTATGTTTTCCATGGCTAAAACCTTACATTCCTCATAAACTCTGTCCTAAATCTACTCCTTGTGTTTTTCTGGGGTATTGTTCCAACTCTAAAGGATACAGATGTTTTGACCCTGTTTCTAATAAAGTTTACATTTCACGCCATGTCAAATTTGTTGAGCATTCTTTTCCTTATGATTCCCTTATCAAATCAGTAGTTTCACATGTTCCTGCACCTGCATGTGCTTCTACTGTGCAGTTTGATATATCTCTAGCTACAGAAAATGATCTGTCTTTGTCCATTCCTGCTATTCCTGTTACTACCACTGTTCCTACTATTCCTTCTTCTTTTCCTAGTAACTCATCTCTGTCTCAAGTGTCTAATCCTTCTTCTGTCCCACCAACTTCATATCCTACTACTTCTGTCTCTCCTGTTGACACTCATTGTCCATCACCACCTGCTACTTCGTCTCTGACTACACCTGTAGTTCATCCTATGATTACTAGGTCCAAACATGGTATTGTGAAGCCCAGAGTTCCTTTATCTCTTTCTCTTACCTCTGCTTCTGAACCAACTGAACCAACTACCTTTTCTGAAGCTATGAAGTCTGTACAGTGGCAGGAAGCTATGTCTACTGAATATACAGCCCTTCTATCCCAGGGCACATGGTCTCTCATACCACCTCCACCTCATGTTAATGTGATAGGTTGTCACTGGATCTTTAAGTTGAAAAAGCACTCCAATGGATCAATAGCAAGGTATAAAGCCAGGTTGGTGGCTAGGGGCAACCAACAGACAGAAGGATTGGATTTTTCTGAGACATTTAGTCCTGTCATTAAGCAACCCACTCTGAAATTAGTACTTGCTCTTGCTGTGCATTTTGGTTGGCCTTTGAGGCAATTAGATGTATCTAATGCTTTTCTCCATGGCATTATTGAAGAAGATGTCTACATGAAACAGCCTCCTGGTTATGTGGACCCTCAAAGACCTCATTTTGTCTGTAAATTGCATAAGGCTTTGTATGGTCTACGGCAGGCTCCTAGAGCTTGGTATGCTCTGTTTTCTAGTCATTTGCACAATCTTGGTTTCACCAACAGCTTGGCAGACACTTCCTTATTTGTTTTGATGAAGGATTCCGACATTACATATGTTCTTATATATGTAGATGATATCATTGTAACTGGTAACAACACCTTGTTTGTTACCACTCTTCTTGGTCAACTTCAGACCAAGTTTGCTCTTAAAGATCTTGGGGAATTACACTACTTTCTGGGCATTGAAGTCCTCAAGAATTCTTCTGGCTTGATACTTACCCAACACAAGTATGCTCTTGAGCTGCTTACTAAAGCTGGCATGCTTGATTGTAAACCTAGTTTTTCCCCTTCTTCCACTAAACCTTCTACAGTCTCTGAATCTCTACCCTTCCAGGATGTTCAGTTTTACAGATCTCTTGTGGGGTCTCTTCAGTATCTAACGATTACTAAGCCAGAAATTTCCCATGCTGTGAACTATGTATGCCAGTTTATGCATGCTCCCTCTCAGTTACATTTTGCTGCAGTTAAACGCATTCTGCGATACATTAAGGGTTCTCTGGATCAAGGTCTTCATTTTACACCTTCTTCTTTGTTGCTTACTGCTTTTTGTGATGCTGATTGGGCTGGCGACCAATTGGACAGGCGTTCCACTTCAGGGTTTTGTGTGTTTCTTGGGGATAATATCATTTCCTGGAGTGCCAAGAAACAAAGTACTGTTTCTAGATCTAGTACTGAGGCTGAATATAGAGCTCTCTCTCATACTACTGCTGAACTTCTCTGGTTGCAACAACTGTTCACTGACCTTCATGTTTCTGTGGCCAATATTCCAGTGATTTTCTGTGACAATCTTTCAGCCATAGCCCTTGCTTCTAACCCTATTTTTCATGCTAGAACCAAGCACATTGAGGTGGATTATCATTTCATTCGTGAGAAGGTTCTTGCCAAGCAGATTTATATTAAGCATGTCGGTTCAGAAGCACAGACAGCAGACATTTTTACCAAGCCACTTTCAGTTGCTAGGTTCCAGAATTTAGCCTCCAAACTCATGGTCAAGGCCATTCCCATGAGTTTGAGGGGGGCTATTAGTAAAGCTCATTAGGACACATTTGTGATGTGTCTCATTTTTCTGTATTAATGCACGTTTCTGTAACATCACCTAACCATGGTTAGCCAACAAAGTCGGTTATTACCTTTGGAGCTATGTCGGTTATCACCATTGGTTAGGTGGTTAGTTAGGGTAGTTTAGATTACAGTTGTATAAAGAGTGGTTTGTTGTAATTGTTCATAAAGAAAAACAGAAATACAAAATCTGAGTTTACGTCTTCTCTCTCTCTCTCTCTCCTTCTCTCTCTTCTCTTCTCTTTTCGTTTCTTCTTTCTTCATCTTTATCAAAACCCTAGAATGTGGTTCAAGAAATTGATCTGTGATTATCTTCAGATCTTCTACACGAAGTGCACGAAACACTAGCCACCATAAGAGCTAAGAGATGGGAAATATATGTGCTAAGATTTTTTGGAACAGCAGAAGCAGTATTTTCAACCTAATAGCTTGATATAAATAGGGTCCACAATATACTATCGTAAAAAATCGGCCTTTTTGCTCGACCAAATTACTTTTTGCTTGAGGAAAAACATCCGCTTTTATATCTGTCAAGTAATGAAGTAGTATTTGGCTTGTGCGTTTTTCCTCGACTTCAAAAGTCTTGACTAACAACTAACACACTCATGAAAAAGCTAAAAACAACATAAAAAATTACACGAGAGATTCATTTCCACAACTTAACACAAACGTACTAAAATTAATGAAAAATAAGAGTACAACTCGATAAAGGAGAATACATATATGTAAGTACGTGTTTTGGTCATAGATGTACCAACCAGAAAGGGAGCTTGGCCTTTGGTGCTTACAACTACAAGTCTACAACCTTGCCCTTCTCATTTTTCATTCAAAAACGCATTCTCTCTCTCTCTCTCTCTCTCTCTCTCTCTCTCTCTCTCTCTCTCTCTCTCTCTCTCTCTCTCAATTGGACCTAACTACGCGTATACAATGCAATACACAGAAAATGTACTGGTCGCGCTTGGGATCCACTTTTGGGTTCCACATAAACGATCTGACCCATTCGTTCATTTTAGAATGATTTTCCAAGGGGCCCCGCTAGAAATCAGCCTAATCGGACGTTCGTAAGTGTTTGATCCAAAATTTCCTCGAAAAATCATTCTGAGATGAATGAACGGCTCGGATCGTTAACGTGAAAAGTACAAAGTGAATGCAAAAGTTAATGTGAAAGATGTTATGATGATGTACTTTAAATAATTTGGACTAATGAAACTACACACTTAAAAATGGAAGAAAGGAGTAAAGAATATGATTGTACTAATAATTATACCAAATATGATTGTACTAATAATTAAACCAATTCTACCGTGTATAATTAGTCTAATCATATTCTAATGTTTAATCATTCAATGAAAATATACAAAAAAGAAGAAAAAAGCATCGTTGTGTAGTTCACTTAACGTTCAAGGGGCGTCTCTAAGGGTTCAATGAAAATACAATAAAGTACTATCTTCGTACACTACTTATAAACTAAGGGAAATCTGTAATGACCAGAAACCTTACGGGTCAGTGAACTCAGCTGGTGGACCGTCCAGGCCCCCAATTGTTGACTTCTAAACTAAGGGAAATTTATGTAATTACCAGAAACCTTAAAGGGGGTCAGTGAAATTCACCCCCCTCTTTCTTTACAGATGAACTGAGGTGGTGGATAACATTATTTATTCATTCTCATTGACTCATTGTGCGGATGAATCATTGGACGACCCAACCCCATCTCCCCGCCCCGGTCCAGGCCCCCAACCCCCGGTCCAGGACCCAGGGCAGTAAACCTCTGGCCCGCGATCCACGGGCAGTCCTTGGATGAGCAAGAGGGGTTCAGACTCCTTTCCACCTCCCAATTATCCCATTCAAACTAGTACTCTCTCCGACCCATTTTAAATGTGTTGCTTTATAAATTCAACTTATAAAAGAAATATCATTATTATACTTTTCACATCAACTTTTATCACCACTTTATACTTTTCGCATCAATTTTTACCTCAACTTTTACTTATTAATTTTTCACACTAGCTTTTCAAAAGGACAGAACAATAATTGTACAACTTTACCTGTCAATTTTTCAAAACAGACATTTCTTAAGGATAACCAAAATAAAAATGTTGGCACTAAAAAAGGGACGGAGGAAGTTCTATTTTTAGTTTTGCTGGTGAAAGTTATGAAGCATTGACCCTACATCACAAGCTTTATGTCAAAAAAATTTGGAGTGCTTTATTGGAGAAAACGCACCCCACTCATATTCTTCTAAAATGTATACTTACATATTCGTCGATTAACTGTTTGGGATAGGACTAACTGTACCACTTTTTGGCTATATGCGGGATACTAAATAATCCCATGGAGGAGGTGGGATTGAGTGAGATTGACAAAGATGGAATTGTTTACGAAATTATTCGGATGATATTCGAATTGTTCTAAAAAAGTATTTTCAAATTTTTTTTTAAAAAAAATGTTTACAAAAAAAATAAAAAAATATATAAATGTATTTTCAAAATTTGAAAAAATATTTTCTATAAAAAAATTTATTTTTAAAAAAATTAGTAAAAAAATGTTTTCCAAAAAAATAAATATATCTAAAAAAATTATTTGGAAATAATATTTAATAAGTAAAAAAAAATTTAATAAATTATTTTGGAAATAATTCTTTTTTAAAATAAATTATTTGTTTTAAAAATGATTTTTTAAATTTTTTTCAAAATAAATGTTTTTCAAAAACTATTTTCCACAAATAGTTTTTAAAAAAATATATTTTCAAAAAAAACTTTTTTAACTCTTTTTTTCAAAAAAAAAAATGTTTTTGATTATTCCATAAATAATCCCACGCGAATCAAACATGGGATTGGGTAGCTTAGGGATGAAATTAATACCAGGATAAATAATCCAGGACTACCAATCCAGGATTATTAATCCCACCTATTTTAATCCGCGAATCAAACGAGGCCTTAGGTCTTCTTTTGTCACATCAAAGCTACAAGTATTTCACTATATTCATCTTTTGTTAATTTTCATCATGCATTTTTTTGTTATTAAATTTTTTTTGTTATTAATATTTGAGGATGAGATTTTGTTATTAATTTATAAATACATGTCATTTGATCCCCTAACAATAAGAATCCAACTTCCGCCACTGCACGGGACATTGGACAACCCCCACCGTGATGAATAGAAAAAGAAAAATAAATTTTTTTTATATAGATATTTTGACCTGATCAGGTTATGAAAAGTATTACTTCACTGCTTATTCATTCTCGTTAGGGATCATTGGAAAGACCCCAAGTGACCCAGACGACCCCATGGTGATGAAAAGAAACAGTAAAACACAGCTCTTTTGGGGGGGTGCATAGACTAGGTATATATACACACACACACGGCCTGGGGGATGCAAAGACAAACTCCATATGTATAGGCAACGGATCAGATAGCATTTCAATATACCTTCTGTTGTAATACAAGTTGAGCTTAGTTTTTAGATTCAGACATAGTTCTGGCATAGTATTTCAGTCAGGATGTACGTCGTCCTAGACCTCCGATTTGTTGTCCCGGTTCTTATCAACCTCACCCTCTTCTTTCTCCATCACCACCTCCCTTTCGTGCTCAATTTGAGTATGAATTGGGCAACATTCTTTGCCATTGTAATTTCAGTACTTTTCCTCACCACCTCAGTCAAGCTTCCTCTTTATGTGACTGCAGAGCCTATCCGAGCTCAACCCAAAGACTTCTCTTTCCTCTTGGCTATTTCGCTGTTGGGGTCTTTTTTTCTGCCACAACCCCTTTTCGGGGTTGTTTTCATTGTCACCATTTTTCTCTCTCCTTGGCACCATTTTCTTTTCGAAGCATTGGTGCGATTTCTTATATGGATTTGGGATGTCTTATGTGAGATTCCTGTTCTCATTATCACTTGTATTGTCCAGAGACGTCAACAAGATGAAAGAGAAACTGATACTCCTCCTCCTCCTCAAGTTGTAGCTGTGGCTGTCGACATAGGAGGAAACCCAATACTGCACGAGCAACCTATCTCAGAGCCTAATATGGCAATTGTTGTGCAGCCTTGACAGTTTTTTGGTATAAAAGTTCAAGTCGCCGGCAAAATCCTTGTGATGTTTTTCTTAAAAATTGTTGCTAGGCGTGTTGTTTGTTGTACAGTCACTAGTTGGTCTCTCGTTTGTGTGTGGTGCTGTGCTAGTATTAAGCACCGCGTCATGGTTTCATTTGTTTGGTTGTTTCGGGGGTACGCCCTGGTGTTGTTGTTCCCCTTTTTGGTTTTAATAAATTTAATTCACCAAAAAAAAAAACAGTTGTGGAGTCGTGGGACAAGTTAGTCAAAACTCAGTTTGATGTTATTGATGTATGATAGATACCTTCAGCTTGTTTCACTATTACATTTGTGTTCTGCAATAGTTGCAGAAAACCTTAATCTGACCATCTCAACAATATGGCACTGAATAAATTCGTAGAGGTGGAAATTTATAACCCGGCCCATGAATCCATCCATATCCACCGACTTCTAACACGCTCATGTTGTGTTATGGGTGATAAATGAGTAAAATCATATTAACCCGTATATGCTTCGGTTTATGAAAAGGGTTCAAGATGGGTCGGACCATTCAACATCAAGAGCACTGAATAAATGGTCAACATGACCTTCACATCCTTTGCAATGGTCCCACACTTCTCTCATAACCGTTAGATTTACTCTATCCACATTTTCACATACTAGGTCCCCACATGAAAATAGGAATCGCAACTGGGTGGATACCGAGACACCAATACACAATACCTGAAAATTTCACAACCGAATCCGCCCGATAATTGCAGGGGATGAGACCAGCAAGCTGTCCCACGACCAAACGGAATTTGGGTAGTCCCTGAGCTGAAGGGGTAATCGCCGGAGCTTGAAACATTGAACACAAGTTTTCCTTGGTGCTTGAAACATCATCGATAATAACCTCCAAACATACAAGTGAAACTTCTCAAAATTAGCATACAACTCATAGCATACAATTAACAATTTCCAAACTTATAGCATACAACTCAAAAATTAGGGCTTTAATCATGTGCTTGAACACTTAACAATACTAGTTTTCATAAATGGTAACTTACAATTCAGAGAAATTAGCAGAAAACCCTACCTCAATAGAAGAAAACCCCAAATAGCTAGGGATTCCGAAATCGTCCAAAAGCAATATTTGGATCACAAGGTCGCCCTCTGCTTGAAAATCAATCTTCCTTCCTGCGCTTTTCCAAGATTTTCATGTCTCTGTCTTCAATTTTGGAGAAAAAGAACCAGGGTTCGTAGAGTTTTGAGAGAGAGAAACGGGAAATGGGAGCAGCAATACTGAGCATTTTTGTTCAGTAATGTAATGTGCTCAAAAGTGTATGAACTACACTCATGCCCTCCAAGAACCTAGTTTATACTCTAAGACCCTTGAAGCTGTCACTTATAAAAACAAATACTCCTACTAACACAATTTTATTTTTTTTCACCACCACATTGCACATGTAGGATACAACTCACAACACAACCGGTCAATGATTTAGCAACTCGGGCTCGGTCAATCGATTAATTTTACTTATGTATATGCACACATTTGTACATAAAAAAGAATTGCACGATTAGTAATAATAAGTCAAGTAAAAACAATTTATATAGACAATCTCAGTGCAAACCTATTTAACCAATAAAATTAGGCATGGGTCTGTACGTCTTATTTCTTAACAAGATGATCTATACAATGGCAATGGTAAGTTTTGGCTATAAATTTTCATAGGCTCTCGACTTTATGAATTTCATATTTTTATCACTTTGATACTGAAAATTTTCTTTGCTAATCAAAATTTTTGTCCAAAGCGGAATAATTAAGCTGCTTGAGTAGACCCACAAAATATACCAGAAATTGGATGAAAGTCAAAATTACCAATTACATGCATGATCAAAGTTGGAATTGCTTTTTTTTCTTTTAAAACCATTGGAAAAATTACATTACTAAGGCTTTGTTTGGTTCTCATTTTCGAAAATTTATCTCTAACAACTCCTTTGGCAAGAGGGGTGAGAAAAGAAAGGAAAGGGGAGAGATTTCTTTTAATGATAAAAAAAGAAAAGAAAGGGGAAGAGTTTCTCATGTGTTAACCAAACAGACATGAGAAATCAATTTCTCTCCCAGCCATTCTGGTCATCTTTCTCGTCTCCGGTGACTCTCCGGCGACTTTCTGGCGACCTCGAAACGGAGTTTTAAACACAGATCCGGCTTCTCCTCGACAAGACGAAGACAACAGTGGAAGTTTGACGATGATCCGACAACGGGTTGCCCGCACGTGCCGCCGACGTCCCGTTTCTCACCAAATCTCGCCACTTTTGGTGAGAAACGGGAAGGGACTCCAGAATCTCATCATTTCTCCTCCTCTCTCACCCTTTTGGTCATCCAAAGGAGGGAGAGAAACCGTTTTCCTTCTCCTTTCTTTTCTCTTCGAATCTCGCAATCCAAAGGAACTGTAAAAGTTTTCATTGTTTCATCATTTGTGTTTTTTTTTTTGTCTTTAGTGACCTTTAATCAATTTTTTATTTATTTTTTACTCTTTGGATGTATGTGTACCTCTAATCAAAAAATAAAAATTTGTTAAAATGTTAAAACAACATGTTAGTAGTAAATACGATGATCCGCTCATCAGCACAACTTGTCAACAGGCCATCAACGAATTTCAACAACTGTTAGACCCTCAACTGCTTCATAAAGAACACAAGCTATGAGTCTATGTGGGGTAGTAAAATAAAATGATCCGCCCATCATCATATCCCAACAAGAAGCCATCAACGAACTTCAACACAATGATACCCTCAACTGCGCGCAGGCTCGCAGCAAAAATTAAACAATAATGGGATTAGATTAAAACAACCATCTAATGAAAACAGGCTTTTGGGAAGTATCCCACCACATTTATCTAAAGGAAGATTTCAACTTAAAAAATCAGTGCTCAAGGAAAAACAATAGCTAACCTTATTCTTGAGGTTGGGAAATATCCCACCACAGTGATCAAATTTTCTTCCAGGTTCGAAGGGGCAGGACAAGCTTGCAAGATCAAAATCACTTCCACGTCTATGATCCGGCTGACAATGGATGCATGTGGGCTTCTAGAATTGCCGCCAACCGAAGTCAAAACATGGTTGTTGAATGACGCAATTGTCCAGTCATGGGGTATTGGGGTTAAAAGAGAACCTCGATCGGCCGCTTTTTCAGACGAAATCTTTCATATCTTTAACTAAGGGGTAATGCTACAATGTGCTCTTCTCCATATGAGATTTTGTGACTCAAAATATGAGATTTTGTGGCTCTAAATATGAGATTTTGTGGCTGGAGATATGAAGTGCATATGGTATGCCACTTCATATGAATAGTCACAAAATCTCATATATTTTCAGAAAATCTCATATTTGGAGCCACACAATCTCATATTTGGACCCATTCGGATTGCTACAGTAATTGCTACAGTAATGCTACAGTGCCACAATCTCATATTTGGAGCCACAAAATCTCATATATTTCCAGAAAATCTCATATTTGGTGCCACAAAAACTCATATTTTGAGCCACAAAATCTCATATTTGGTGCCACAAAATCTCATATTTTGGAGCCACAAAATCTCATATTTTGGAGCCACAAAAATCTCATATTTGGTGCCACAAAATCTCATATTTGGAGCCACAAAATCTCATGGGGTGCATACCATGTGTCATATCATATTTGGAGCCACAAAATCTCATATTTGGTGCCACAAAATTTCATATTCTCTCATATTTGGTGCCACAAAATCTCATATGCTGGGGGTGCACATTGTAGCTTCCCCCTTAACTAAGAGGAATAGGAGAAGCATGAAGATTAATTACGATGAGAGGAGTAGAGACGTGAATGATTCCGGCGAATTCCGAGGCTCTCCTTTCATCCCAATACCTCCATGCGAGGACAATTTCGTCATTCAACAGCTCTGTTTTCACTTTGGTCGATCTATCAGTACCAAGAGGCTCTTACAAGTTACAACCAGTAAAACCTCGTCCAAGCTTTCCCTACCTCTATGTAAAACTCTTTATAACTCTCAAAATTCACCAAGTCATAAATTATACCCTTATTTCCAGGATCTGTTGCATAATCCTCTAACTTCTCAGCCATGCCTTTTTATTGTAAAACTCCTCATTCGTCTCAAACCTTGACAAGTCAGAACTTATGCCCTTGTTTACTTGGTCAATTCCTTCCTCATTCGTCTCAAACGTCACTGGTGAATCCCAACAAACCTTTCATTGTTCTTATTTTCCTATTCACAAACACAAGGATGGAGCCAAGGGTGGCTAGCAGTTGCAGCTGCCACCCTAAAAAAAAATGTTTTAATTGAAGTAGAAATTTGTATGTTGCTTCCACCAGTAAATGTGTTGGGTCGGAGTGCTTCCATGAATTTGGTTACACAATGCCACTAAGATAGATGGTGGAAAAACGGTCCAAAAAATATTTTCACTAAGCGATAGATTACATAAATAATTACCCTCTTGTTGGTACTTTTACGTGCATATGATAAAACTTCGTGCATGTAGTAAAGAGATCGTATTTCAACTTTTTAAGTCAATAACTTTTCATTGTTCTTTCTATTGTTATTGTTGCATACATAATAGTCACTACTAGATTAAAATCCTGACTCCGGCACATACAGATAATATTAATGAAAAATTGTACTCTCACAGTCCAGATGTTCGACTTGATAAAGCTGTGAAGAGGGACAAAATAAATGAAAAGCTTCGAAAGCTTTCAGGTCTATCCAGGGACGGATCCAAGGGGGGGCACGTGCCCCCGCTGACCCCCACTTTTCAATGGAGAAAAAAATAATTAGGGAAATAAGTTTTGTATATATATTATTTGTGCCAATATCTAGAAATATTGCTTGGTCGGCCTGGTGGTAAGGGGCGCTGGCTCTATCTCGTGTTCGAGTCCTACCTCCTCTTTTTTAAGCCACAAAATTGAAAAGTTTATCAAGTAAGAGTGATTGTTGAGGTTTGAACCTTAGACCTTTGATTCCAAAACTTAACACCTTCCCTCTCTTGCCACTGGAATAGCAACACTCATAGTATAACAAATCAGTAATTTTATTATATATTTTGAACTTATAATGGTAATAATGATTCCCCTAATATATTTTTTTCCTGAATTTTAATTTTCTCCCTTGTTTTTAAGAAAATGATACAAAATGATGAGAAAATCGTTTAACTTACATATTTTTTAATTTAGAGATCTTTTACAATTGTCCCTAGCCTTCAATAATTTATTGTCTGATATTAGGTTTAGAATTAATCTTACACGATTTCTTGTCCCTAGCAAAATCGTTGACTAGGAAAAAAATTGCACGATTACAATTAATAAGATGCCCCCACTAGGATCCGTCCCTGGGTCTATCTATGATTCAACGCTATAGGGCCTTGTTTGCTATAGCTCGTGATCATGAGATGACTAACTACATAGTATATTTATTTTAATTTGCTTTGCTTTTTTTCTTTTTAAGAAGAGATTTACTTTGTATGTTAAAATTGAAGTGTTGGGAATTCTCATATTTTAGCTATGTCATTCGGTGTTTATAAATGTGATCGTTTAGCTTGTCTTTCATGGGGTATTTGTAGATGCTATGCCAAACTAGGTATTGAATTATGAACATGGTATATTTATTATGTGATATGATTCTACTGAGCAAAACACAAAAAACATTGAAATGTGATTCTAGCAGATCAAACGCAGGAATTTGGAATGAGAATTGAATTCGTCCTATTGATTATTCCAACCTCAATTCCTCTTATTCCTTTCCATTCTTATTCCATTCCAATTTACATTCCCTTCCATCCAACCAAACACAGCCTAAGAGTTTTACCTTTTCCAATAGAATTTTATGGTCAATGTCTATGCCGGCTACGTTTTAGGTAACGGAAAATTTTAGGATACTATTCTGATTTTGAAAACATAGTATGCCTAATATCAGATCAATTAAATATATAAAGTAGTAGAGGTTGCCTCTGGAGTCATAATTTTATGAAGTTGAAAGTTTGAATCTTCGTTAACGTCAATTATTTCTTGTCCCTTCAACTGATCTAAGAACATTCATTCTATGATTCCTTATAGTTCTGAGAACATTCATTCTATGATTCCTTTTTCCTATGGTTCATTTATAATCTCTAGAGATTTGTTGTAATCCTCTTTTCCTTAGTTTATTCTACATATTGCCATCATGTATATAAATGTATGTAGCGAGAGAATGAAATAAGACAAATTTTTTCTTTCCATTATCTGAAGCGGTTGCGGATCTGCTGTCCCAAAAATCCTGTCCCGACTCCGTGTCCCGTTCATTCGAGCCGTCCATCTGAGTACTCGACTGCTCAGATTCGCAAATGAATGTGTATGGCTCAGATTTGTTTGGGGTGAGATGGAATCTGAGCCGTTGATTGCTCGGATGGACGGTTCGGATGGACGGGACAGGGAGTTGGGACAGGAAGTTTGGGACAACGGATCTGCTTCCATCTGAAGCTCTTCATGGAATCAGAGCTAGGCTTTTGGAGGATTGTGGACAATGACTGAACTTGCAAGGGGCTTATGGGGGTCAGGGCCCCCCCTCATTTGGCTATCTCTACAATTATCTAGGTAAGTTTTTTTTTCAAGTACTAAAAGTTTACATAGTCGGCCTCTCACTAATCCTTGTATTTCCTATAATCTTTGTGTTTCCGTTATTTTTACCTCTGTTTAATTTGTTGATATTTCTTAGCTTTTTGGATCACCTTCCATTTCTTTCACCCGCACAAATAGAATGAAGTGAATATATAAAAGAAAAGGACACTTGTTCAATTATGCTCAATAAACCTCCCAAAAGAGAAGTTTAACAGAAAAACTAAAAGCAAAATGCCACTGCCTGGTTTGGGTAAATTGAAAAAACTGGTTTTTTGATTTTTTTGGTTGTCTTTATTCAATTTTTTTTCTTCAGTAATTAATAGTTAAACATAAAGCTCGTACGTATATCACTTTTATGTAGTGGTACAAGCATTTTTGAAGTATCAAACTTTAGTTTCTAATGAATCTACCAGATCAATTAGGGGTGAACTTTAGTTTCGAATGGTTTTCAGTTTCAAACCATTCGATAAGCTTCATTTCGACCAAAATGGCCAAACCAGGCCGAAACCAGCTAAACCGACTGACTGTCCTTGTTTTGACCGGTCTCGGTTAGATCACCAAACGAAAATTATCCGTTCGGTCCCAAAAATGACAGTAAACCGAACGGAATTGGACTGGTTAGTGGTTACACCCCTACTTGTTCCATAGAAATGATGAATAGAGGGATAAATCTATAAGCCTCATTATTTGTTCAGTCATAAATCACATAAGTGGAGAATTTTTTTTCTGCAATTTATCACCTAGCTTTAGGGATATTGTTGCTATCTACTACTATGTTTTTCTTTATTTTAGTTGGAGGGTTGATTCCTTATCATTATCATCCTAAACCTCTATCTATTTTCTTTTCTTGTAATCCTATTTCTCTGCTACTAAGATATTTGTTCTTTTTGCCGACAAAAAATAAATAAATAAATAAATAAGTGGGGAAATTTAATTTGCTGTAGTACAATAACGATTTTTGTAATAAAAAAAAAAAAAAAAACACGGTTTTCCCCCATTTGCTCCTTGTTTTAGGGTACGTGGAAATAGTCAACAATTTCCCTTCTTCTGGGGTGAATTTTTAAGATTTACCTTAAATTCCCCCAATTTTTCTTCAATATACCAACCAAGCTATTTCTCCAAACGATGCACACTTAGAACCCATCAGAATGGACGTGGAGAAAAACTCTGTAGGTCACAAGCCCACAAAAAAGGCAAATGAACGGCTGTTGGAAAAGGGTTTCGTGGCTTCATTATGATTTTGGTGGGCATCAAGTGGGGTATACGGATACTGTACTGGGATGGAGGAAAAAATGGCAACAGTCTTTTTTGCGGCCTCGTGACCTACAGAGTTCTTCTCCACGTCCGAACTGATGGGAGCTCGCATCGTTTGGAGAAATAGCTTGGTTGGTATATATATTGAAGAGACATTGGGGGTAATTTAAGGTGTACCTAAAAATTCTCCCCAAAAGGGGGGAATTGTTGACAATTTCCCCGTACCCTAAAACTCGGAACGATGGGTGGTAACCCATGTTTTTTTGGTAAGAAATCGTTTGTGTAGGGTAGAAAATTTTCCTCACTTTTTTTTTTTGATTGGCAAAGAGAACAAATATATTAATATATAGGAGAGAAACAGCATTACGAAAACAAGAAAATGGATAGAGGTTAGAGATGATGATGATGATAAGGAATCAACTCTCCAATTAAAACGAAGAAAAACAGAAATAGGATCAATGTCCTAAAACTAGGTGACAGATTGCAGACAAAAAAATTCTCACTTACGTGATTCATGACTGAGCAAATAATGATATAGATTTCTCCCTCGGAAGAGCTAAAACAGGAATACTTAGAAGCCTATGTCAAACTCCCAACGATTGAGAAAAGAAAAATGTAGAAAGAGAGTGAAATAACCTTAAACTAGGTCTCAAGAGTCCTCCTCGACATCAGAACTCAACAAGTCAATCATTTTAATCCTTCTCTGAAAAGCAAAAACATGAATACATAGAAGCCTATGTCAAACTCTCAACGATGAGAAAAGAAAAAATGTTGAAAGAGAGTGAAATAACCTTAAACTCGGTCTCAAGAGTCCTTGACGTCATAACTCAATAGGAAACGAAGAAGTGAAGAAATTACCAAAAACTCATATTTGGGGACATCCAGGCCCGGCCCTGTGTTTCGCGAGGCCCCAACCCTATTCTCAATTTGAGGCCCTTCATATATATATATATAATTTTTTTTTTTATATATAAATTTTTTTTTTTCTACGAGAAGGGGCCCCAAAAACCGGGGGGCCCCAGGCCCGGGCCTACCCAGCCTGCCCATAGGGCCGGGCCTGGGGACATCCTCTATTTATCGGTCCAGCATGGTTCACAACACCTGCATTTTTTCTTGAGACACTATACACATGCACATTAAACATTAGAAAAGGGGAGAGGGAGGAGGAAATAGTGGAGGGGAATATGTTGCTTTTCCATCTTGGAGGACAAGCACTGAAGGTTTCACAAGTATTTTAAATACCATGGGACTGCCTTCTACAAATTAAGTCCAAAATTCAATAATTGTTGAAGTTCAAGATGCTAGAAACCCTCTTTACTTCTTGTTTCAAGGAATTCCATTCCTCATTGGGGGCTGATAAAATTCCAAAGATACTAATTAAGATGGTGCAAGTTGAAGATGTTAGAAGCCAGTACTTTGTGTTTTGTTCTTCTTGGTACTTTTAGTTTGCCCTGGCTCCAAAAAATTACTAGCTAATGTTTTTGAAAAAAAAAAACTAAAATGAACATGTTCCTTGTGCAGTCGCGCGGCGAGCACAAAGCGAACTATTCTTTCGTCTTTTACTAAAGAACATGTTCCTTGCAAGTTTATTTTGTTGGCAAAATATGGGGAGCTCGCTAGTCTTAAAATTAAGGAAAACAAGACAGACAATACTTTGACTGCTTCAAGCGAATGTGCTTTGGCTTTGCTTGGAAGCTAGAGAGGAAAGAGATGAATATATCCCTGCTAGTGGACGGTGGGATTGGTCTCCCAAGATTAATCGAGGTGCGCGAAAACTGACCTGGACACCTGGTTATCGGGGAAAAAAAAATGAAATGAATATACAACAATGTACTTCCCTATTATAAGCACTATTTTTTGCACAGAAACCCCAAATTTACAAAATTTCAGCACAGACTCTCTTTAGTCAATTTTGAACCAGTGACTAAACTCGAATATAGTAATAGTAGTTCATCGTAATGGTTTTTATCGTCACAACTACAACTTCTTCTTTTTTGTCATATGATAAAAGTCAGCAGGGTTAGTTGAGAAGGAAGTTAGTGGGTTAAACAACCAAAAGGGATTTGATGTCTCTCCATAGACTCGAATTGCCCTGTGTTAGAGGATGATCTGAATTCCTAGCTGCATGTTATTAGCACAACAGTCATGGGAGTGGCAATAATATGACCTTATTTTTTTGCGCAAACAACAACGGGAGATCTTTACAACCATAATGCTATGGTTTTTTAATTTTTTTTCCTGCTGATGTAAAAAAATGGTGTGGTTACTTATATCTGTAGGGGTTGAGAAGTGGTGGATCAAGGACATGGCCAAATTCATGTACTAGAAAGCTATGCTATAAGATCTCTAATTTCTCCCCCTTTTTCTGGATTCAGCATCTTAAATTAACTTCTCCATATGATTGATTTTCTGGGGGGTTGACATACATTTGAGATTAGACCGCAGGGCTAATGTTTATTTATTTGGCTTAGTTGTTTCTTTATTAAGGGAAAATATAATACTGGCATAGAGGATTTTGCTATTCATAAACTCCAATCACAAATCTTTATATCTCTTCTTCATTATAATTACTTCCTCACTTTTCCTCCGATCATTACTCCTTTTCCCTCCAAATCTAATCCTGTATGTATTTTATATGCAAAAATTGTATTTGGAGGATTCTCCCTTTTCTTCTTCCACACTCCATACTTGGAGAACCACATTGCATCCTCCATTTTTGGAGGATGGGCTGGACGTTGATTTTCACTCCGAAATGGTGATATGGAGAAAGAAATGAAGGAATAGAGGATGAGTTGGAGATCCCTTATAAATCCTTTAGACTGGTAGTTTTTAAACTTCACTTATACCTCCATGTAGTTTGGAGAAAACCAAACCAAGTCAATTTCGGTTTGGTTAATTCTTCCCTCTTCAAATTCCTCCTCATCCTTCACTTTCTTTTCTTAGTCAATTTGCTATTCATTGTGGGTTAGGACGGGTTATGGAAGTATGGCATTATGGACGAGTATTTGGGACTAGTAACTGCTTATGGAGGTATGAAGCAAAATTTTGGTCTTGTGGTGATGCTCTGTTTTTTTAAGAGGGGGGAAACGACAAACAGAGGGGACTAAGTTTGGGTTTGAGAATTTTCCCTCCAAAATTTGATGTTTCATCCACATTTCCTTCCAATTTAAGCCATGTCTCTGCCTTACTAGCAGATAATGGCCACATGTGCCTAACTCAGCGAAATTCGGAAAAAAAAAAATGGCAGCTTTAGGAAAACAGGGGGTGCTGCGCAGAGTGCTGTGCGAGTACATTTCGGTGTCGCGCCAGTACCGTTTCGACGATCAGAAACGTCCACCGCGTAGAGCTTGTCGAGTACTATAAGTGTACCAAAAATCAACTCAATCGGATATCATTAAGTACCTCATCGGAACACAAATATGTTGAAAAAAATTGTTTCAATGGTTTTCATCCAATGTTTCAAGACATGTGTGTTCCAATTTTTTCAACTTATTTGTGTTCCGATGAGGCACTTAACGATATCCAATCAATTTGATTTTTGGTACATTTGTAGTACTCGACGAGCTCTACACGGTGGGTGTCTCCGATCGTCAAAACGGTGCCGGCACGGCGCCGAAATGAGCCGCACAGCACGCTGCGCAGCACCTCCCCCGGTTCCCAGATGAATTTTTAGATGGCAGGAGGTAAATGAATAACGGCTCAATGATTTAGGAGTTTAATTCAAGTTTAACAAATTTTTAGTGTCTATTACATATTGAGGTCAAAGTTTGAGTGGTATTTTGAAATTTTCCGGTGATGTTTTGTTTTTCACTGTTAGTTGATTTCGTGATATATCGTAGTACATCGTATACATGTAATGACACAAGCAAAACTGTTAAACATGCAACAAGGAACATATAGTGACGTAAAATCTGAATCTTATTAATTGAAGACTAATGTTTATTGGATCTGGTTTCACGTTGATGCATGCCTGTTATGTGACTTAGGTCATGCCGCAAGCCCAAATAAGAGCTAATTTAACCAAAAAAAAAACTGTGCATACGCACGTCCGTGGACGTATAGTGCACGGACGGTGCATCCGGATCGTCCAAGTGCATTTTAGACGGGCCGGATTTGCCTTTGCTCTTTTACCGGTAAGAGTTAAGGTAAAAGAGTGTTTAAACACTGGGCCGTTGATTGTTGGAATGAACAATGAAGATTTGTTCGTGTATATGGTGTATGCGTACGTCCGTACGCATAACCGGACTGTAATTTAACTCATACTTACCATTCCATTATCCATGTGCCCGTAGGCTACAAACTTTGGGGGAAGGGTGGTTGCATGCCCCCGCCACTGAATTTATTTTCGAAATTATACTCTGAACTAGAAATCTTTAAAGGTTTGTGTTAAATTTTTCTAGGTAGCCTCTTTTCTGATTAGTGGGGTGTGAATTATAAATTTTCTTTTAAATGTAGCGTAAAATGGACCCTACTCTAATACCTTATAGAAACTTTAGATCGAACCCAAAAGCTTTTGCTATTAGGTAGGAGAAGTTACAACATCATATTACGAGATAATGCATTCCATACTCAAGCAATGTGGGATGTATTCTTGTTTACAATAGATGCCTTACTTCAATGGATGGGCATGGTTGCATATATAAAAAACGCATACCATGCAAAACTCATTTGGGTCTTTTGGAAAAAAAAATCGACCCTGAAAATTGTTACTGGCATTATCAAATACTATTGTATTTTCTATAAACTCTAGTGCTTTTTTTTTTTTTTAAACGTGTCAGTGTTAATTAGGGTGCAAAAAATTATTGAGATTGTCTTTAATAAGGGAAAGGCTACAATAAACACCCCTATTTGGGTGCGTATCATATGCACTCCTAAAAATATTATGAATTGAATACCTTTTATGAAAAAAAATTATTGTACAATTTTTTTGTATAAAAGTAAATGAAAATGTTATCAATCATATTGCTGAAAAGTTACGACACACTAAAAAAATGTTACGATTGTCATGGCACAATATGGAATATACAATAAGTGCATATGGTACAAACTTTTAATAGGTATGTTTTGTAGCCATTTCCTTTAATAATTACATTGGACGTAATTTTGTCACCCCTCAACTACTTCGAACGCACTGGTTTATCAGCTCTTCTTGATTTGGTAATTTTATGTTGTGAACGTTGAACTAGTCAACTTATTACCCAAAAAAGAATCTAATCAACTTAAAAAACAAAATGCGGGAGTATGAGAGATGATTGCGAGCGTTTGACAAAATGCAGGAGTATCAAGGAACATTCGCACCTTGTTCGGTTTGGGTGTCAAGACCCACCCTACAAGGTCCCCCAATAAAATTTTCGTTCTATTTCTCTCTACTCATTACCTCCAAAACCCTCCCTCAAAACCCAAACCGAACATACCCTCGATCGTGTCATTAGATGATAAATGGGTATGCAAATAATGGGGAAGGGGATAAGGGCTTGCTTTTGTTTGGACAGATGAGGAAGGCAAGGTTGCTGCCCAGTGGAGACTTTGCTTGTGCTAGCGGATGGGTTATATTCACTTTGGATCTATGAAAAATGACTTCAGTATTGACCCAGGGTTGTACACTGCATACCTTGGGACGTTTTTTTGACATAAAAAGGGTTTTCTTTTCGAAGACCTATATATTAGGGAGGATGTGGTTTGCACATCTTGCCTCATTTTGGACTAAAAACCCCTTCTGCTGCGTAGGGTATCCTCCATAGAAATTTTGGACATATGGTTTTCTTTAATTGTATGAATTCTATAGATGATAGAAGAACATCAGCAATAGACAATGACAAAACAAACAATTTAGAACTGAGCTCCTCCATCAATGCACCCCACAAATCCTAACGAGATCTACACACATGATGGCGTACATAAATAATTAATCCTCGCATTACAAGACGATAAATAGAAACCCCCAATGAGGAAGATTTACACATAGGGAAAGGCTACAATACACACTCCTATTTAGTTGTGTTATGCACCACCAAAATGTTATGAATTGTACATATGCACTTCGGGTGTGTGGAGAGCAGTTAAGGCTAAATGTGGCTATACCTCTTCTTCCAATGCACTGGCTTCTGAACTCCAATGGGGTGTGCTTCACTGCAATGGAGACTCTATGAGGAAGATTTTGTACAAATTGGGCCTTGCAGCTTCTGTGTATTCCATTTGGCGGGAGAGGAATATTAGAATCTTCCAAGGGCGTGCTATCGAGCTAGGTGCTCTGACTCAAATGATTGTGGAGGATATTAAGGCTAGTGTGTGAAACTGGAGAAAGGTTCCATGCTCTGCTGAAAATCATAGGCTTGGATTGGGGGATTCCTCACTGGGTGTTTCAGTAGGCTTACTTTCTAGCTTGTTGTCTCGGTATGTCTAGTTGGAGTGTTGTATAGTTAGGTAGGTTGTGTTGTTGTTTTGTCAAGGCTATCTCCTTGATTCTTTGGTTGGTTCTTAATAAAAGAAGCTATTCCAAAAAACAAAAAAAGTTATGAATTTTTATTATAAAAGGTACAAAAGGCACCGATATGTTGTGAATTTTAGTAAAAAATGGGTATAAATTTAATTGTTGAAAAGTTATGAGAAGCAAATTTTATGATTTCTAGTGAAAATGTTATGAATCATATTCCTAAAAAGTTTCGAGTTTTTACGATAAAAGTTACAAGACGTATCAATTGTTTATGAATCTTTATGAGGTAGCACAATTTCGATCACACATTAAGTGCATATTCTACATAACTTTAAGAGGTGTGTATTGTAGAGTGGAATAAGTGATCACAAACCACACTGTACGATAATAGACCACACGTGACAGACCTCAAATGCGGCTGCACGTGAGGGGGATGTTAAGAAATATTATTCCACATTGCTTGAGAGTGGAATAAGTGATCACTTAATATATGTTGTGACCTCTCCACTCATTTTCAATTGATTTTGAGTTGGACATAAAATTCCTACAGTATTCTTGTTTACAATAGATGCTTTACTTCAATGGATGGGCATGGTTGCATATATAAAAAAACGCATACCCTGCAAAACTCATTTGGGTCTTTTGGAAAAAAATCCACCCTGAAAATTGTTACTGGCATTATCAAATACTACTATTGTATTTTCTATGAACTCTAGTGCTTTTTTTTTTTTAAACGTGTCATCGTTAATTAGGGTGAAAAAAATTGTTGAGATTGTCTTTAATAAGGGAAAGGCTACAATAAACACTCCTATGAATTTAATACTCCCTCCGTCCATTTTTAAATGTGTTGCTTCGTAAATCCAATTTATTAAAGAAACGTCATCATTACACATTTCACATCAACTTTTTCCTCCACTTTACACTATTCACATCAACTTTTACCTCTACTTTCCAAAATTATCCTCCACTTTTACCCATTAACTCTTTACTGACTAACTTTTCAAAAGGGCAAAATGATAATTGTACAAACTTTTACCCATTAACTTTTCAAACCACACACTTATTTAGGGACAGCCCAAAATGGAAAGTTAAACACTTAAAAAGGGACGGAGGGAGTATCTTTTATGAAAAAAAAATTATTGTACAATTTTTTTTTGTATAAAAGTAACATGACATACGAAAATGTTATGAATCATATTGTTGAAAAGTTACGAGACACTAAAAAATGTTACGATTGTCATGGCACAATATAGACCATACAATAAGTGGATATAGTAAACCTTTAACAGGTGTATTGTAGCTATTCCCTTTAATAATTACATTGGACGTAAATTTGTCACCCCACAACTACTTCGAAAGCACTGGTTTATCAGCTCTTCTTGATTTGGTAATTTTATGTTGTGAACGTTGAACTAATCAACTTATTACCCAAAAAAAAATCTAATCAACTTAAAAAATAAAATGCGGGAGTATGAGAGACGATTGTGAGCGTTTGATAAAATGCTGGAGTATCGAGGAACATTCGATCGTGTCATTACATGATAAATTTTTTTTTTTTGATAACTCATTACATGATAAATGGGTATGCAAATAATGGGGAAGGGGATAAGGGCTTGCTTTTGTTTGGACAGATGAGGAAGGCAAGGTTGCTCCACAGTACTGGAGAGTTTGCTTGTGCTAGCGGAAGGGTTATATTCACTTTGAATCTATGAAAAATTAATGACTTCAATATTGACCCAGGGTTGTACACTACATACCTTGGGACGTTTTTTGACATAAAAAGGGTTTTCTTTTCGAAGACCTATATATTAGGGAGGATGTGGTTTGCACATCTTGCCTCATTTTGGACTAAAAACCCCTTCTGCTGCGTAGGGTATCCTCCATAGAAATTTTGGACATATGGTTTTCTTTTATTGTATGAATTATATAGATGATAGAAGAACATCTGCAATAGACAATGACAAAACGAACAATTTAGAACTGAGCTCCTCCATCAATGCACCCCACAAACCCTAACCAGATCTACACACATGATGGCGTACACAAATAATTAATCCTTGCATTACAAGACGATAAATAGAAACCCCCAATGAGGAAGATTTACACAAAGGGAAAGGCTACAATACACAGCCCTATTTAGTTGTGTTATGCACCACCAAAATGTTATGAATTTTTATTATAAAAGGTAGGAAAGGCACCAATATGTTACGAATTTTAGTAAAAAAATGGGTATAAATTTAATTGTTGAAAAATTATGAGAAGAAAATTTTATAACTCCTAGTGAAAATTTTATGAATCATATTTCTAAAAAGTTACGAGTTTTTTAAATAAAAGTTACAAGATGCACCAAATGTTTATGAATCTTTATAAAGTGGCACAATTTCGACCACACATTAAGTGCACATTCTACATAACATTAAGAGGTGTGCATTGTAGAGTTTCCCTTACACAAACAAAAATCACCAGCTAAATTTAGGTAAAATATAGGCCAAAATAAAGAGAGACCCTACTGAATGCAGCATTTTAGCAGAGGAAAAATTGGCAAGGAAATGTTCCATTACACAAAGAAAATGTAACTGGTGTTGACCATGTAATAGTATTCTACAACTACACATACCTATGGTCTTTTCCCCTTAAATGATCTGCATTTATCACATTAGCAGTTACGACAAAAATCCGTGGTATTGGGAACCTTATTTTTTTTGAAAGGCAACAAGAATTTTATTAATCAATGCAAGGGATACAAAGATTAAAGGGAGAACGGATGAGAACGGCATCATAACGAGAAGCTAACATCCCAACGAGGTTGGCACCTTAACTACTCGACAATCACATGCCACATCCGACCCAAAAAAGTTGATGAGAAATCAACAAAACCAATACAACACAGAGAATACAAGAAGTGCTGTCCGAGAATTATAGCCGTGAGTCCAGCAGCACCAAGTAAAATATCCCCATAGTTTGCACTTTAGCACAAGCAGGTCAACCTATGAATATCAGCTCAACCTTGGCAATAGCACTTTAGCACTTAGCAATGCTGCCGTGAGTCCAGAAGCATTAAGAAAATATCCCCATAGTTTGCACTTTAGCACTTCAGCAATAGCAGCTCAACTTTCGAATATCAATCAGCATCATTCAATTGCTTGATCATCTACTCAACTTAAGGATGCCATCCAGTTTTGCATCACAAAACAACAGCAGTAGCAAACAAAGACCCCTTGAAATGATCCTTATTAACAACCCATAGTTTGTTAACTTGATTTCCCGATAAGGTGAGTTGCAGATGTTCCCTTACTTCCTCATCAAGGGTTATTAATATCCATTCCCCATGCTCATCCTTATAGTTGACTTCGAAACTATCAAGCCCCAACTTCAGTTGCTTTGACACTACTTGATTCAGTTCCGTAATTCCAGACGTGAGAGGGAGGCGAAGTTTTATTGTATGTTCCCCATATGTTGCATTTACCTTCACGAGCGTCGAATCTTGCCTTTCTGTGAGAAGAGACGTCATGTGGGGAATAGTATGCTGCATGGGTAGGCTCGGAGCTAGATTAGAAAATGAAGGGTCTATCAAGTTCAAAGATCCATAGTGATTTGTCTCCATACCATGCTCTACCACTGAAGCTAACGCATCTATCAAATATTCTGGACTTTCCGTTGAGTGGGGAGTAGTAGACATAGATTGGCTCGGAGCAAGGTCAGAAATCGAACTGATTGTGTAGTTAACAGAACCAGAGACATGTCCCTCAAGAAAAGGCTCTTTCTGTGGAGCTAAAAAATTTCTCCAATCTTCAAAAGTTTCCATATTCTCTCCTAGGATTTGTGTTGATGCTATCTGAGAGTGAGGCATTGTGGAAAGAATAGTGGGGACAGGTTGCCTAGGAGCTGCAGCATCAGAATATACAGGAAATGCGAAATTACTCAATCCAGAGACTTCTTCACAAAAATAACCCCAACCCCCTGCAACTTCAGTTTGATTTTGCACAGCTGAAAAAGGAATATCTGCATCGCCACAATGACCGTGGTGAGAATCATGAATAGTATTGTGGTTTTCAAATTCTGCTACTGAACCAGTTCCTGTATTTGCATCGCCACAATGACCGTGGTGAGAATCATGAGTAGTATTGTAGTTTTCAAATTCTGCTACTGAACCATTTCCTATACTCTGAAAGTTTAGGTCTTCAAAAGAATCTGGTAGACGCTCAT
This sequence comes from Vaccinium myrtillus, assembly GCA_016920895.1. NCBI lineage: Eukaryota > Viridiplantae > Streptophyta > Magnoliopsida > Ericales > Ericaceae > Vaccinium > Vaccinium myrtillus. The sequence continues at coordinate 19,734 of JADGMU010001214.1, read as the reverse complement.
TTGGCTCCGAATGTTGACCACCCATTTCATTTTGTGTCGTGATCTGCCCATTATTTGATAGCGTATTGAACGTGGGTGATGGACTATTTTCTCCATTTTGATCAGGGGGTATGAAGACTGTTGGACAAGAGAAAAGAAAAAAAATTAGCCTGAAAAGATGGTAAAAGAGAAGATGAGAAATGAATAGTTGTAGCATTTTTTTAACTTGCATAGTTTATGAGAGAAAAGATGGGGAAAAAGATAATTTATCCTCGCCTCTTGTTGGGGAAGGATAGATGGGTGGATAGAAAAAGAAAGAAGGTTCTAACATCTAAATCCTAGAAACAACCTTTAGTCAGGAAGATTACTCATGTTCCATTTCTGTGCAAGAGCCTCTACTTCTGCAAAGATTCCAAAATTGGACTACTAGGGGATTAGGGTTTCTCTCCATCTCTCTCATGCTTGCAAAACAACTGGCAACAACGAAGGAGGGCGAGGAATTACCACGATTGCTTCTCCAATCTGGCCATGGAGGAATCCTTTGTTCCCTACAGATCCGCTGGCTGGAAGGAGAGGAATTACCACTCTTTCTTCTCCAATTTGGCCACTCAGAAATCCCAAGTCTCCTACAGTTGCGCTTAATGGTGGACACGCTAACTGCATGAGCAAGAATACACACAAGAAAAGCAGATTGTTATATTACTTCCAACAGAATAAGCTAACTCTCCTTACAAAGTTAATTACTTGAAAACAAGAGAAAGATGGCAAGCAATTACTTACCGCCAAATAAATTTGCAACTTCTTCACGTTTCTTGCCAAAATGTTGTTCGAGATCCTCGCGAGTGATCGTATTATTTTCCCCTTCCCCGTCTTTTGTTTCCCTACCTCTTTTCTTCTCAGGACGAGATGCACTAGATCCACACTGATCTTGTCTGCCAGGGTGTGCTCCTTTGTTTGTAGCGGGAAAGTCACTTGACGAGAATGCTATATGCCCCGAAATCTCGCTTCCACTTCGTAAGGCCAAAGGGTGACGTGAAGATCTAGCAAACCAGGAAATATGGAGAAACTGAAGCCTTGAAACAACTTTCTCTTCCATCGATGGACTGAGAACTCCAGTTGGCCTTTCTCCTCCGAAGGAATACCCCTACATTGTTTCCCAGTTCTGAGTTCATTTGGAAGGGGGTGGATGAATTATCCCCCATGTTTAATACTCCTCAAACCCTTTACACCCTCACTATTTAATCCCACCCTAGATCAGTTATTATTTAGTACCCCAAGATAAACCCTCTCTAGTACTCCCAATCCACCCCAGACCCTCTAACTTATCTTATCCCCCCATTTTAACAATAATTAAAACAAATAAAGTACTATTTTATCTATCATTTAGAAATGTCACATCAATGTAGATCCACCCTTATTAAATAATTCCCCCTGGTACCTTATGCACCATATTATTTTATCTATCCAAAACTCATCCAAAACTCATCATGCATCCGGTCGAGCCGTAAGGGGATAACATAATAGGGGTAGTATTTATGGATCGTGAACCCATAATTTTGTGACATTTATAGAGGTAGATTAAATAGTGTTTGGTTTGGTTGATTTTGTAAGAAAGGGATAAAATAATACTTCCACCGTCCTAAATTTCTTGTCAACCATCACTATTCACGACACCACGAAAAATTGTTTATATTTTCAAATCTATAATGTTATATATAAGCAATATGAATCTTGTTTGATAATTCTCGATGAGTTCTATTAGACAAAAAATTTTAAAAATTGTAAAATTCATTATAGATTGAAAGATATAGACAATTGAAAAATAACACACATTCACGTAAATGGACAAGAAATTCGAGACGGACGGAGTACTTGGTGTGTTTTGATGTTGAAACGTCCTAAATTTCTTGTCAACCTTCACTATTCACGACACCATGAAAAATTGCCAATATTTTATATTATCCTTTATTTGTGGACTATATTTGCTAACCTTCTATTATTTTATTTTAAATAGTTGTTTTTGTTATTGTGGACACATAGATTATTTTTGTTTAGATCTTATCTTTCTTCTTTTATTCAACTAGTTTGGATATGGATTTACCCGAATATACCTGATCCACAATGGAAGGCAGGTATAGTAGATTGTCTACTATCCCTTCTAGGTATGGAGGCAGGGCTGGGGAAGAGTTTCCTAATTGGAGATCGGGGGTGGAATTGCCTTCCTACACTTTCGTGGACGATTCCCTCGGAATTTAGGATCCATTCTCCTAGGGCCCGTTTGTTAGGGGTATATGGGAGGGCAATAAGGGAGGGAAGGGATAAAAGAAGGAGATATAGAGGAAGGAGGTGTTTGGTGGTGGGATAAGGAAGGTAGAGAACGGAGGGGGGGGATAGCTTATCCCCTTGGCGGGGTCTTAGCTAATTCCATCCCCACCCTAGGGTTAGCTAATCCAGGTGGACAAAATGACCAAATTACCCTTCAAATTTTGTATTCTCAATGTAATGATTTAATGAGGACAACCAAGTAATTTCTCACATTATCTACTCTTATCTCACGCCCTTATCCACTGTATCAATTACTACTCAAATCAAGTATAAGCTTATCCCATTTTTAACTAATCTCCCTTAGTAACATATCTCTTATCCACCCTCCTTCCTTATCCACCCAAAGCATTATCCGTCTGACAAACAAGCCGCTAAGGTCTTTTGTCTTTTTGGTTTTCCGTCTAAATGAGGAAAGCCTAAAAGTAAAAAATTAGGACCGAAAACAAAAGAGAATTCACTAAAGAAGGGGAAAATACCAAACAATAGTCTTTTTTTTGTTTAAAGTGTCGTCTTATATGAACTTTTTCGATTTTGGTCCATGATTTTATACTTTTTTGAATCCTCTCGTCAATACGAATTATTTATCCCAAAAATAACGACAAAGAGCTAAACAACAAATCACGAAAAGTAAAAAATACCAGGAAAAAAAAAATCATTTAGACAAAATTTCAGGAAAATGGAAATTTTGTTCATCCTCTTTAAAAAGAGAATAAACATTACCCTCATTGGTGGTGCCAACACCACTCTTCATCATAAATTTTTGATGTGAGATTCATACATTTAGGTAAGTTTTTACTGTTGTATTTTTTGTATTTTTGGTGTTTTTGACTTTTCAGGCATGTCAACGCAAGTCATTCTCCTCACATGCATCATAAAAATACCATGCATGGTATTTTTAGCTGAAACTATACCCACTTTTGACTACAACTTAAAATCAAAAATACCAAAAATACTGTAGTGGAAACTCACCCTTAATATTGGCTTCTACAAAAATGTGGTGAAGACGGGTATTGTGGCACCGCTAACAAGCTAGGGTTTTTCCCGGGAAGACTGCGACTCCTTTCTACATCCATTAAATTTTAAATTTATCGATATCCAATTAAACCTAAATTTTGGTATTTTTATTATTTTAAAAATGCTTTATAAGGTGAACTTTTTCGCACGATCTATCAAAATAATAGAGCTTATATGGTAATGTTACAAATCGCTTGTAAATTTGATCTTAAAAATCAGGAGAGAGAGCGCACTGATCCGAGCCTTTGGATCTCAAAATGATCGATCAAGATCCATGCTTCTGCAAACGGAGTGTTTGCAAATAGTCCGTAAATAAGTTATTCTCTTTTGGTAAATGTATAGTACCTTTGATCATAGTCTTCCTTGCCATTGCTTTTTGCTTGGTACTTGTAATCGGGATGCGGAACTGAGCTTGTCTCGATGATTAGGACGTCTTCAACAATTATTTCATAGTGTCGCTTGACTTCCTCTGCAGTTTTGCCACGACCCACAGCCCTTGCCACTCTCTCCCACCGATCTGCAGTCTCTTTCTCAAAAATAGCCAAAGCCTCCTCAAACAACCTGTTTTCCTTTCCTGTCCATGTGGAGGAGGACTTCCTTGCCCTACATGGATTTACAGAGAGGGAGAGGTGGTTAATGTAAAAGAGGGAAGCTATAGCGTGGTGGATTTGAGCTAGTTGGGTTTTTATATCTTAACTCGATCCAATCGACAGCAACATTAGGTTGCGTGGTTGTATCCGTAATAATGTTCACCTTCTTTAAACGAGGGTAAATAAAATTGGACTCGGAACCCCCTCTACAGCTATTTCATACTATAAGCTTTTTGCTTGTGGGGAGGTGATGTAAAAGATTTCGCTCTAACCGGAAGTCGAACTGTTTTGGCAATTTTGTCCCTCACTTTTTTTTACATTTGTTAGTTATGGGTCAATTTTTTGTGAATTATTGGTTCGTCACGAGGAGAAGAATCTGAAAACTGAAAAATATGTCATCAAATTTTTAAAAAAGTTCAATCAAGACAAAAATAATCCAATTTTTTGTGAATTATTGAATTATTTTTGTCTTTATTCACATAAATTTAAGTTTAATTAATAATTTTTACTTTTGAAAAATTTGAATAAGGAATATTTTTTACAAGACAGATATGTATCAAAAGGAATTGAACTCTATTTTACAAAAAAAAATGTCTTTTTATATGATTGTGGGAGAAAACCTTTTTTTTTTTTTGAACTCCAAAAAGGGTTAAGAAAGAGCGACCAGCGTGGTAAATTCCATAGGCGTAACTATTGGGTTCCCGATCCACTTTGGAATGTCCGGTTGAGTCATAGCTATTGTCAGAAGGGGACATGCCGTCACCATAGCATGATCTAGGCGACTAGTTAGCCAAATGCCCTCCAAACAAATTCACACAAGTCCCCAGCAAAACTGTACATGTTTTCCTTTTCCTTTAAGGGCGTATTTTTTACTATGAATCGGATTGAACTGTTAAATAAGAATAGGATTGACCGGTAAATCTAAGAGCATCAATATCAGGATAACAAAACTAACTTTTAAGTTAAACTAAAGACCAAAACCCTCAAAACTATCCAATATCAGCCTCACCAAATAAAGATTGCTTAACTTTGCTACAGTGACTTAACAAATCCGGTGTGTCACTGTTCACACACCAAACTAACTTCTTTTTTGTATTACTTTTGTATTTATTTAGAGTAGTTTTTTTTTTTTAAGGAGTATGAATAGGAAAAAAAAGTAGTTTAATATAGTGAAATTAGAATAGAGATTGATTTTATGAGTTTAATGACATGCTAATTTATAAAATGTGTTTTAAGGTTAAATTTGGTATTTTTTTTAGTTGCCTGATAAAAGATGCCCTAAGTGAGCTACATATTCGGAGTATGGTTAAAAAATTTACGGTCTGAATTTAAACCTATCAGATTTGTAGGAGGTACGATATATATCAAGGGATGTGCGGTAGTATTAATTATGGTAGAAATAATAAACGAGCAAAGGGGTTTTGCTGGACCCCATTTGTAGACGCACGGATCTCGGCTGTGCATTACATTCAACGGCTCGGATCAGTGATCTCTATCCTCATTAGAAGCATTTCGGATTTTTTTTAAAAAAAGTCAGGAGAGAGAGAGCGCACTGATCCAAGCCGTTGGATCTCAAAATGCACAATCCAAATCTGTGGGTATCTCAAAATGCACGATCGAGATCCTTGCGTATGTATAGTACCTATGATCATAGTCTTCTTTGACGTCGCCTTTCCCGTGCCATGGATACGGAACTGAGCTTGTCTCGATCATTAGGACGTCTTCAACAATTATTTCATAGTGTCGCTTGACTTCCTCTGCAGTTTTGCCACGACCCACAGCCCTTGCCACTCTCTCCCACCGATCTGCAGTCTCTTTATCAAAAATAGCCAAAGCCTGCTCAAACAACTTGTATTCCTTTGCTGTCCATGGGGAGGAGGACTTCCTTGCCCTACATGGATTTACAGAGTTTGATTCCATCAACAAGTATATCTGATACTCGCTGGAAAAGTCGTCGGACATCCCAAAGTCGCCGGAATCTGGATCTGGAACTCCATCTCACCTGCCATCTACTGGTTTGACGGAGATCGACCGGATTTGATGGAGATCGACTGGGTTTGATAGGAGATGGGACAGAGGTGGATTATCGGTATACAGGTTTGCTCGGATTTGGAATTTTATTTAATTTTTTTAACAGTCTCGTTTTGGGTTTGATCAGAGGTCAGCGCATTCGAGAGTGGGGTTCGCGGAGACGTTTGGCCCGCACCATCAGAAATTTTTAAGAACATCTGGCAGATAACATTGCTTTATTATACACTTGGACCACATTCGGTTTGGTCTTTGAGAACCGGTTCATACTTTTTCCCGTGGGCCCCCAGGCCCCCCTTTGGCAGCCGATTATTTTCTCTTTTTTTTTTTTTTTTTGATCCGCTGCCCATTATTTTCTCATTCATCTTCATTATAGGATATACTGGTTGTGTTCATTTTGTAGTTTAGTTTAGTTTTGATGATATAAAAAGGTGTAATGAGTCGAGAAAGATAGAAAGAGAAATGAGAGTAATGATGATGTCATCAAAATTAAAACTAAACTAAAACTTGAAAACGAACACAGCCACTACTTCTCTAATGTATCCTTTGTGTGAGATGTGTCTGTAAGGCTCACTTTGAAGACTCACACAAATAATCTGCATTGTTCATTAATTTTTAAAATATTTTTTTGAGTCACTCCTAAAAAATCAGCTCATTCGAAAAATTATAAGTACTTGATCAGTCTTCTAATTTTTTATTCACAATTTAGGATTCTAAATTTTGTCAAGTTTGAAATAAAATTAGACAACTAGATCAAATACTTATAGTTACACGATTGACCTAATTTTTTTTTTAATGACTCAAAGAATAATTTTAAAACTAAATGATGGCTTGGATCATTTATGTGATTCTTTGAAGGACTTCACATATCCATCTTGCACAAAGTATACACTAAAGTAATATATCTTGGAATGAAGATGAATGAGAAAAATAAAGGGCTGCCACAGAGGGGGCCCGCGGAAAAAAGTACCGGTTCTCAAAGACCAAACCAGACATGGTTTTCTTCGTCACCAAAAAAAAAAATTATCATTTGAGAGGAGAAAAAAGCGATAAAGCACTAAAAAATAACAGAGCTGGGAATAGTTCTTGTCAATGTGACTACAATTTTTGTCATCTAGAAAAATGCAATATTAATACCGTTTATTGGCCAAATATTGAGACCCACACTTTTATTTTGGCAGTGGCGGATCCAGAAATTTGCTCAAACGGGGGCACTCAATTGACCATGTCGAGAAAATTTGTTTCAAAATAGAAAAATGCTAACATCAACCCCCTAGCTTGGAGTATAATGTGTAGAAAATGTATCGATATCCAAGAAAAGCGAATTGATATATATTTGTCACAAATATTCTATTATTGATATCCAAACTTGTATGTCATATTATCCTTTGCCTAACGGGTGGATGTTAACAAGACCATTTATATTAAACAACAAGAAGTAAGATGTTTATATCACAACCGCACTAGCAATTTATAAATTGACAATTATAAATAAAACAACGTTATGGAAGAAAATTGATGCATCAAAAGAGATAAATCAAATTATTTTTAATTTATATACAAATGACATTTTCAATTTTAGGTGCTATTTATACAACTACACAAAATATATAGGCACAAAAGAAATTTTCCAATTTTGAGTGGGGGAACGTGGTCTGCCCCTACATTTTGATCTCTTTATTTCTAGAAATGACGATAAGTCCCTCCAAAAGGTATTAAAAAAAGATGAAGAAAATAGGGAGAAATTATAAAATCTCATCATTATGTCACATCCGATCTCCAAACTAAAGATATAGAGATTGATCGGTGATACTCTTAAAGGTTAAAATTGGAGTTCTGAGTTCACTTAAATCTTCGTCGCTGTGTTCACTTCACATTTCCAAAAAAAATTCCAAAAAGATTCTTTCTTCATCTCTCATCTTTCCAATCATTAATCACATTTCTCTCTCTACTCATACCTCTCTCTCCAATCATTATTTTCATTTTTCTCTCTATCTCTCTCCAATTATTACACCTCTCTCTAATTATTAGTTTTTCCAAAAACCCATCCAAACACTATCTCAAAAATATTTCTCAAAATATTCTTCTCAAAATTCTCAACCAAACAAAGCGCGTATCTTTTTTTATAATTGGAACTACCCCTACGTGTCGCCATAATAAATAGTATCGAGGCATTCCTCTAATCTTTTTTCATAATTAGAGAGGAGGCGGACTTACTAACTTGGGATCCGGAGGAGTGCTGTGCGGCAAAACTACGTCGTTTTGCCGCAATTTTTAGGCATACCTCTAAAGCTTTCAAGGACCCTGTTTGAAGAGTGAAAAAAAAAACCATTTTCAAAGTGCCTAAACTCACTGTACCTTACCCAAAGAACCAAAATCCCCCTAAAATTGAATCCCAAAAGCCTAAATCCAAACTCCTTAAACCTACTATACCTTACCCCCAAAGAGCCAAAACCCCTTAAAATTGAACCCAAAGAGCCTAAACTCATTATACCCTACCCCAAAGAGCCTAAACCCCCCTAAAATTGAATCCCAAAATTAACTCTCCAAACAAAGCCATTGGGATCCAGGGTGGGTGTTACGCGGTAGGTGTTGTGCGTCGTATTGTGCGGCAAAACTATCACAGAATATAAGGAAAGATATAGATTTGAAACCTTAACAACGGTTTTAAATTAAAACTTTGTAATAAAATACATTCGAGATCCCGAAAATTGAGCAAAACCAAATCATAAAACAAACCCACCGACGGTTGTGCCTTGTATAACCACTCTTATTTTATTTCACTCTATGATAAAATATAAAAAGGAAGGGAAGGATTTGGTTGTTTAGATCACCTACTATTGAAAGCCACTTCAGTCATTTGAGATTAAAAAAAATAAAAAAATAAAAAATAAAAAATAAAAAAATAATAATAATGCATTCATATCTGCTTGACAACATAGGAGAATATTAATAATAATTTATTAAATAAATGAGGTCAGTATAATTATTAGAACCTCATAGCCATAGGAAGTTTCTGCATTTTTCCATAAACTTCACGGAGGTCAGTGATAATTGTTCTATTTTTTTTATCTTCCCACCGACTTTTGGAAATTACTGAGTGGAATTTCCACTGTATTAAATTAATGGTTCATCTCCATCTTCATTATTGGAGTGGATAAAGGTAAACCCCTAAGCCAAAAAAAATAAAATAAAGGTGAACCCCTTCTAGAAAGGGCTCGCGGCAAAACAACGTTACTAGTCAAACCGAAGACTTCTAAAAAGCAAGCAAAGGACCAAAAAGGCTCCTGTCCAAGTACGAGCATCCCCATCAGGTACTACAAATGCCTCTAGTGGTTATTTTGTTGAGCCAAAGGGTATAAAACACTTGAAAATCAGCCTCAACAAGTGTTGGGCTAAATTGCAAAAATTACAATTCGCTACAGTAACTCGCCATTGAGGTAAAGGCACTATTCATTGGCTAGGAATTGTTTAATAGTTTCTCCTCCTGACTTCTGTCCCTCTTTCTCGGTAAAAAGGTACTCAACAGTACCCGAAGTCCCTCTTTCTCGGTAAAAAGGTACCCAACAGTACCCTCTCACTCTTTTTATGCATTAAATAAATTTTTTTTATGAGACTTGAGGGGAATAGTAAAGTTTGGATAAAGAGTCTGATTTTATGAATTTTTTGATAAGTGACTTGCTAATTTATAAAAGGTGTTTTTGAGGTTAAATTTGGTGGTTTTTTTGTTGAGTCTGATGAGGATGCCCTAAGTAGTAAACAACACATCAATAAAACCACTCTTATTTTGAAAGTTTTTTTTTTTTTTTGGTTGAAAATAGTTTCTTGAGGGGAAAAAAATTAATATTGAAAATAGTTTTCGAACAATTTTTTGTTCAAAATTATTTTCAGATTTTTGGAAAAAAACTATTTCTAAACTTCATTTTGTGAATACCGGTTTACCAAAAACTAGTTTTTATCCAAAAAAATATTTTCAAAACTTTCATACTTCAAAAAACTTTTTTCAAATTTTTTTTTCCCTTGCAAAAATATTTTCAACAAAAAATTTCAAAAAGTAGTTTTGGAAAAAAATTATCTTTTATACTTTTTGTTTTTAAATGAAAAACGGTTTAGTTTTTTTTTTTAAAAACTTTTTTAACTCTTTTTTTAAAAAACAAACGGCCTTTTTTAAATAAAAAAATACTTTTTCAGGGTGGAGGATATATGCTAAGGGTACTACTATAGATACCCCGATTTTGACCCGAGAAACTTATCAAGCATTCCCGATGATAAAAATAGTCCGATAAAGACACATGAGTCTTGATTGTGAACTTGGAAACTCCTCCAAAACCTCTTCAAAATAAACTTTAATTTGCACCACCTTGTAGTACGTTCAAAACCCTCTTTATTGATATATAATATGTCTCAATCCGTTTTGAAATGAGGGAGATGCGCGCGTTTTATTAAAATGACTAGTTTTCTCGACCTCTTGAGGGTAAAATGGTCATGAATTTTAATGTAAAAATCATCTTGGGTTCAAACCACTTGGGTTAGAAAGTAGACTCAATTACCTTTCCAACACTTCAAACCATGTGTAAAACGGAGTTCAGTAGCACCTAGAGCGGCCCCGCGAAATTTGGAATGTTGTGCAGTCTCCAAGTCCAGGCGCCTGGAATCCCAATTCCAGGCGCCCAGACTCCGTCCAGACCCCTGGACTCCCAACTCCAGGCGCCCAGACTCACTCCTGATACTTGCATTCCAAGGTGAAATGGGCGGGAATGAGCGTCTTGAAGGATTTTTCAAGGTTTGCAGCAATGTAGTGGAGGGGCGATGATGATCCTAACCTGACCCCTTTAGCTGACCTCCTAAGGGCTCCTAGTGACATTTTCTACCCTTCTTTAGCCTATTTAAACACCTCCATGCCTCATTTGCAAGGGAGTATCAGTCCCCAACTCCCTGATACTGTTACTCTGCTGAAGTGTTTCCAGAATCCTCAAACCCAATCCATTCATTTTTCCACCATTAAAACCATTTTTCTCTCACTCCGACTTCACATACTCTCATCCCACTACCAAAGCCTTGACCAAGCACTTATAGACAGCCATTTACCCTCCCAGAAAAGTTAGTCCAGACCTGCTTAGGTTCCAAAAACCACTAAACCACTCTCCCAAGTTCATAAATCAAGTCTTTCAAGGTAGATTTTCTACCAAAATTACTCAATAGGGCCCTGAGGAGGACACCACCTGGTTCTTTCTAGTCCTCTATACTAGTAAAGAGCTTGGGAATGTTTCAAGTTTCATAAAAGATGAAGTTTTACACTTGCACCCACATCAGGTCCAAGCGCCTGGACTTGCATGGTGTAGGCACCTGGAATCTGAGTTCTATTCTGTGTTTTACTCCTCTCTTACACTCATACATGATCATTTAAGTCTATCTCATCCTGTTTCAGTTTGATATCTATATTGCATGGTAAAAGAGTCCATTTTATATGGTTTGTGAATGCATCTAGTGATAAAATCATGGTTAAAATGGAGTGAGTGTGTGTGTGTGTGTGTGTTGATGAAGAGTTATGTGTGAGTGAATGATCCATTTTCCAGTTTAGACAAAGGCATTTTAGTAGATAAAAGGAAAATCTTGATTTCATGAGCATGTACTACATATGTTCATAAAACATTCATTGATAAGTTCATCCCGATTATCAAAAAAAAAGAAGATAAGTTCATCCCATGTTTTCTCCCCTTGTATGCAATGATTTGTTTCATCCTTCTTGATGAGTGAACCATGTAATAAATTAGTTGTGTTCATTCCATGTCATCCATAGATTGTTTCAAAATCATGATTTTACATGCATAAATAAACATCAAGTTCTGATATTGCAGTACACCTAGCCTTCAGTGTCATCAAACATCACTGTGCATATGATTGAACAAGTCTCAGAGTTCATATTTGTGGCTTGATCAGTGGCCTGGATTGAAGAAAAGTTCCATCATAATACATTCCAGGCGCCTAGACTCACCTAATCCAGGTGCCTACACCTAATCCAGACGCCTGGACTTGCTTAGTACGGGCGTCCAAATTGTAATCCAGGTGCAGTTTGCATAGAGTTTGCGAGTGTATTTTGGGATTTTTTCTGCATCATTTGAGCATGTAAAGGTAGTCTAGTTCATCACACACTGTTATTTAATACTCATGACACAAAGCACATGCATCCACGCATATCACTTTGATTCTGTAAATGCATTTATGTGCTCTCGTATGACTTTGTGGATAGAGTCTGTTTAAACAATGTTTTCAACCTTCTTTGAACATTTAGTAGAGACCGACAATTGTGTCGGGCGAGAGGGGTGCTTTAAATTTCTTCCTCTCTTGTAACCTAGCTCCCGGACCCGAGAATCTCAATAAAAGCAGACCAGTAAAATGCTTTCTACCTTAAAGGCAAAAGAGTCATTTTGTAACTGGTTTCTCGGGTATGGTCCTCAAACCCGGGTGGCGACTTCCGTTAATCAATCGAAACCGATTTCCCAAACCAATTTTTGTGAAATTCGGCGAGTTGTCCATAACTACGGTCATTTCACGCAAAAAATAATACTATTATCCTTAAAAGTAACGGCCGCCGGGGGTACCTGACAATTAGTTTGAAAAGTAAAGGAGGGCATTGAAATCTCAAAAAGTATAGGGGAGGTCTCTGTATTTGTCAATACCCTTAGGGGAAGTAAGTGAAATTTACCCTTCTTTTTTTCCTTCAATTTGTTAGGTCACATGAGCTCAGGTTAACAAGTAATTGATTCGTAACTTTTTAAGACCCAACGATAGATAACTTGAGTGCATAGGAAGTGTGCATGCCTTTCCGTGTGGTTTCTTGTCCATAACATATCCATGTCTGTGCTTCTCAGAGAGGGATGCACAAGAAGAACCAAGCAATGCACAAGAAGGACCAAGCAAAATGCATAAATTCCAAATTAACTTGAATTAGGGTGTAACCGGTTCGGTTTGGTCCGGTTCGGAGGGATTTTTGAGTGAACTGAGCAAAACCGGTTCGGAGAAACCATAGAACCAAAATCGACTTTTTAGAGATCGGTTCGGTTCCGGTTCGGTTCGTCCCGGTTCCTAAATCGGTTCGGTTCGGGGGAGAGAGAGAGGAATCTAGGCACAATAACCATACACAAACCCAGATAGATATACACAGTTACACACAGATTCTACACACAAACTATCCAGATCTGCAACAGTTGAACAATGAAAGGCATTAATCAATGGAAAAATAAAAACTTGTTTGTGTACATATATAACATATAGATATGGACCAATATATCTATACACACACACTAAACTTCCTATCCAAACCCTTAAAATCCGTATTTCGTCCACACCTCATAGCTCCGGATCAAATTTCGACGATCTGAACCGTCCAATGTTTAAAAGGTGTTTTTAAGGGTCCTCACGAGAAATCAACAAAAAAAAAATACCGAGAAGGGCTTGATCCGAGCAATTTTTCATAAAAATTATATATGTTCGTTTTTATGAAAAACTGCTCGGATCAAGCCTTTCCCGGTATTTTTTTTTTTCTGAATTCTCGCGGGGGCTCTTAAAAACGCGTTTTAAACACATTAAACAGTTCGGATCATCGAGATTTAGTCTAGAAAGTGGAGGTCCGGATTTTAAAAGCTTGTGGGATCGTTGATAGGAACCAGAACCGAGAGAGAGAGAAGAGAAAACAAGATTTATAGTCTCTAAACAGTTATCAACATCAAGATCCACAAAAACGAACTGATGATGAAACAAACAAACCGGGCTGAATAGATCTCATTGGACGATCGATGCCGGAGTCGACGATCAATGGCGGTGGAGAGGTAGCTTCAAAGTTAGATCTGAGAGAGCTTCACAGTTTTCTTCGCATCTCGACGGTGATGGGTTTCTTCCTTTGTGTGTGTGACTGTGTGTGTGTGAGAGAGAGAGAGAGAGAGGTGGGTTGCCGCAGAGAGATAAGCAGAGACTGATTTTCGTTTTTAAGGTTGGGAGGCGTGGGGAGTGGGAGGGTTAATGGGTATATATTTTAAATAAAGAATTACTCTAAGGTCCATTATAGCTTTTTGTAACATATCTAGTCCACCTCTTAGTTCCATAACTCCTCTAATCCACCTTTTTGCAATTTCTAAGGTGTAAGGTCCACTCTCCATTTTTAATAGACAAATGTACCCTCACATTAAATTTAATACATAATATACTTTCATAGGGTACCCTAGGATTTAGGCACTTTCATAGGGTACCCTAGGGTTTAGGTTTAGGGGGCACTTTCCTATTATAGAGTTTTTAGTGGTTTAGGCACTTTCATAGGGTACCCTATGGTTTAGGTTTAGGCACTTTCATAGGGTACCCTAGGATTTAGGGTAGGGTACCCTAGGGTTTTAGGGTACCCTAGGATATAGGGTAGGGTACCCTTGGTTTTTAGGGTAGGGTATCCTAGGATTTTAGGGTACCCTAGAATCTTAGGGTATCCTAAGAAGCGAGGGGTATTCTTGTAATTGGTACATGTGAGTGGACTAGATGTGTTAGGATAATATTAGGTGGACTAGATGTGTTAGGAAATAGCTATAGTGGACCTTATAGCAATTCTCCCTATTTTAAAAACGTAATAAATATAATTAGTTCCCACTCAAAATTTAAGGAGCTTTGTAGCCAAGGGGTTTATACCATGGCTCATCATACACGAGGTTGAGAGTTCGATCCGCACCCTAACCTTTTTAAAGATATATCACACATACCGGGAACCGAACCGGCCTACGTAAGAACCAGGAAAAAACAACCGGTTCGGTTCTTCCCTTTTTTTTTTGTTCAACCCTAACTTGAATCCTATTCACATGGCTTCAATTACTTGATTATTAACTTCTGCTCGTTTATATTAGCACATGAAATGCACTTCCTTGGACATGTCTACAAGTAGATTCCATCTGTTAAAACTAAAAATCTCACATGGTCTTGGATTTTTATGACCATGAGCTCACATAAAGCTCAAGAAGGAAATAAGATTCGTCACAAGGAGGAATGCAATTCGAGTAATCTCCATTCACCAAACAATATCAGTCAAACATGTTTCATTATTCAAATAATTCACACTGCTGAGTCTTAAAATTAAGGAAGACAAGCCAGACAATGCTTTGGCTGCTTCATGCATGCCAATGTGCTTTTGCTTTTGCTTGGAAGCTAGAGAGAAAAGAAATGAATATATCCCCGCTAGTAGACGGTGGGATTGGTCTCCCATGATTAATGATTAATCGAGGTGCGCGAAAGCTGACCTGGACACCTAATTATCAAAAAAATAAAGGAAATGAATATACAACAATGTACTACCTTATTATAAGCACTATTTTTCGCACAGAAACCCCAAGTTTACAAAAACCACTAAACTAATAAAAAAAAAAACTCCAGGAAATCTAATATCCATAAATTTCAGCACAGACTCTCTTTAGTCAATTTTGAATCAGTGACTAAACTTGAATATAGTAATAGTAGTACAGAAAATACTGTCCTATTCATCGTATTGGTTTTTATCGTCACATCTACAAAAAATATTTATTTTTTTTGTCATACGGTAAAAGTCAGCAGGGGTTAGTTGAGAAGTTAGTTAGTGGTTAAACAACCAAAGGGGATCTGATGTCTCTCCATAGACTCAAATTGCCTTATGTTAGAGGATGATCTGAATTCCTAGCTGTTATTACCACAACAGTCATGGGAGTGGCAATAATATGACCTTATTTTTGTGCAAACAACAGGAAATCTTTGCAACCATAATGCTATGGTTTTTTAATTTTTTCTGCTCATGTAAGGGGATTTTTTCTTGGCACAACTGGAACAGAGGATGATGGGGTGGCTTTAGTATCCAACCGAGGCCGATGCTTCGTAAGTTTTCTTACTCAAATGCTCATAAAAATGTTGTGGTTAATTATATCTGTAGGGGTTGAAAAGTGGTGGATCAAGGACATGGCCAAATTTACGTACTAGAAAGCTATGCTACAAGATGTCTAATTTCTCCCCTTTTCTGGATTCAGCATCTTAAATTAACTTCTCCATATGATTGATTTTCTGGGGGTTTGTCATACATTTGAGATTAGACCGCAGGGCTAATGTTTATTTATTTGGCTTAGTTGTTTCTTTATTATTTATTATTTGGCCTCTGATTAAGGGAAATATATATTATTGGTGTATGTGTAATTTGTTTTTTTCATAACCACGTGTCTAGGTAAGCTTACACACACGTCGACTAATCCTAGCAAATGCTCCGTGTGAACAGGCTCCAAAGAGATTAATAGCAATTGAGAGGGTTTCAAAGCAGAGACTTCAGGAGAGCGCCAACCCCTAAGTCCCAAGTTGTTGATCTCTGAAATAGTATGGGAGATAGGGGTGCAAACAAGCCGAGCTTTGCAGTGTTCGAGCTCGGCTCGTTAAGTAATTAAAGAGCCGAAAAATCGAGCTCGAGCTCGGCTCGGTAAACAAGCCGAGACCTTAACGAGCCGAGCCAGGATAATTTACTTATCAAGCCTTCTTAAACGAGCCGAGCCTACAAAATCGAGCCGAGCTTTAGTCAACTCGTTAACTAAACGAGCCTGAAAATCGAGCTCAAGCTCGGCTCGATTACTTAACGAGCCGAGCCTTAACGAACCGAGCCACGAGTTGCTCGCGAGCAGCTTGCTTCGTTTGCAGCCCTATTGGGAGATAGTATTCTCATATTCTGTATTGGACAAATTCAAGATTGCCATGCATAGTCGGGAAAAGTTTTTTGCTTTATAAGGTTTCAGTTGGTGGTGGTGCCACGCACATGGAAGGGGTGTAATGATCTAAAAATTCAATGTAATAGATCCATGAGCAAATAGAATTCTCGGCTCCTTTTTGCTTAAACTTGACTGAGTGTTAGAGCAAAATCTTGACGGATGCAAACGGAATGTTGATGGAAGGGGTTTACAAGACATGTTCACGTAAATGAGGGGGTCTAAGTGTAGTCATAATTCTTATAGGGGTGTCAGTGAAAAAGAACTATAGTTGAGGGAGTTTCGAGATAAATTATCCTAAATGTTCCTCATGGTTTATTTGATCTTTGTTTGCTTATGGCATCTCCATAGGCAAAAAGTGAAGCGAGAGGATTTTACTATTCATACAAACTCTAATAAAAAAAATTTATATCTACATATCTCATCTTCATT
The DNA here is from genome assembly GCA_016920895.1 of Vaccinium myrtillus. Lineage (NCBI taxonomy): Eukaryota > Viridiplantae > Streptophyta > Magnoliopsida > Ericales > Ericaceae > Vaccinium > Vaccinium myrtillus. Next base: position 2,624 of record JADGMU010001214.1, on the reverse strand, counting down.
TTAAATACTTCCTCACTTTTCCTCCAATCATTACTCCTTTTCAGGCCCTTGGTTCATTTGATCCTATTTAGGCTCGGTATTCCATCAGTCATTCGTTTGTGCAGACACATGCAAAAGGTTTTTAGATTTAGACTGGACGATGGGGGCGAATACTGTTTTCTAAAAGCGACATTGTAATGCGACTCAAAAGAAGCTCCATCATGGGGTTCATATTTCCGAAGTACCCAAATTCTACACCAACATTTGCTACCCTTGTTAAATCCCTCAACAAATGGTGAAATTCATTGACTGTTTTTTTTTTTTAATTTTTAGCGTTCAACGTGTAGGTTCATGTAATAAATCTGTAAAGAACTTCTTTCATGTACACAGACTTGTGGGTATTGATGACATGGATCTTTTTGATTGCTTCATTTTATTTTTATTTTTTACCTTTTTTCACTCAATCGAAAGATCACTGTCGTAGTCTAGCAGATATTTCTGCGTTAATTGATTGCGACTTGGGGGTTCTTTGGCTAAAAAAACCATTTTGGTTTATTTTTCGTCTTTATTCACAAAACTTTAAGTTTGACTAATAATTTTATATTTTTTAGATTTCTCTCGTAGAGAGGAGCCAAGAAACCACAACAAATCGACCGAAAACTAACAAATGCAAAAAAAAATTGAATAAGGACAAAACCAAAAAAACTGGTTTAAAACCAAAAAACCAGTTTTTTCAATTCACCCAAACGAGGCCTTGATCGTCATTTTGCCATGGTTACGTAGACTTATGACCTAATATGTTCTTCCCAAATGCAGAAACTCATCTAAGGCAGCAAGCGAGGGGGAACCATTACTTCTATTTGATCAAGGAGTGTTGGACTCGAGGAGGCTATGAAATCACAAAAAAAACTCGGGGAGTTAAATCAAGGTGCAGAGTTAGGTGTAGCTTGTTTATCCTTTTAAGTCCTCTAAGAACAGCTTCATACTCCCTGCCCAAAACTATCAAGCTCTAAACTTCAATCTCGTTACCGCTTCTTCTTAATTTATTTTAATCTAAGCTAGGTGGGTTTTCATTTATTTTAATTTTAGAAAAAAAAATTATTCTGCGAATGCAACTGTTACAAGCATGGTCAATAATAATCTATCAATAATACTTTTACTAGGAAACTGTAGGAAAGGTCAGCGCGTCAGATGACGGGGCAGTTGACCGACCTATAATGCCTGGCCACGTGGCAAGTAAAGTCTCAATAGACACGTCACATATCGACAGAAAATAAGGGCTAAAGTAAAACCCCACCGCGAGGGTGATCACCTCGCAGAAGAACATGACAGAATTGCAGACACCCTAAACAAGGGATGCCCTGTGCAGGGAAACCCCATCTAGTGGGAATTCACCCGTCGCGATGGCCTCAGCGAAGAAGATTGGCACGACGGGAAGGAGTTAATACTCACGCGAACAAGAGAATTAAGCTCGCGACTGCACCTGGCCATAAGGCAGGGGTAGGGAAGTCGTCACGAGTCTCGAGTAAGGTTTTGGCGCGAGCCCTTTGGCTCGCGACCACGCCTAGCACTGCGGGAATATGGGAGAAACAAGTGGCTTGGTGGCTTAAAGGATTAGGGATCGTCGCGATGGAATGGCATGCATTGGATAAACCATGGGAATCTTCCTAACGGCCAATGATGTCACCCACGTTACCCAGATATACGAAGAGAGCACGTGTCATAATATTATTGGGGGAATGTCTGCAGCCCAATGATTGGGTGCAGACCCCTATAAATATGAGACATTCTTTCATAAATCGAGAGAGATGAATCCATCCTCATAGCACGGAAACCCTAGAGAGAGAGTGGTTTAGAGCTCTGGAATCAAGAACATTGTTCTTGTTGGTGCTCGCGGACTCACATTTCCCTCCTAGAGCTGTGATATTAGGATGATGTTGATCTAAGGAGAATGAATGGAATACTGTTGCCTTCTCTCTTCGTGTATTTGGCCTAATTCTTTACCCATTTACACACTTTCCTGTTCTTGCTCAATCATTAGTTATTGTTTGCCTCTCCAAATTAAGATTGTTTGAACGATACCAAGAACCTATCCTACAGAAACAAATATTGTTCTTTTGGCATAGTTTAGCATGTTCGTTGTTGTATTCTCCTTTTCTTGTACATTAACTCCTAGTCCAACTCTATACAACTACAGCACCTTCTGAGTGACTGCTAGGGCAACACAGAAGGTTAAAAGAGCGACTGACTGACAAGGTAATATGAATTGCTCTCGTGTGTGTGTGTGTGTGTGTGTGTGTGTGTGTGTGTGTGTGTGTGTGTGTATATATCCCAATCCACACACAGACAACATAAATAGGCTTGGCACCCCTTGAGTTTCAGTTTGCCTGTCAAAAATCAAAGGGAGCCCCCACTTCAAAGAGAAGAACCCAATCTTTTCTGAATCGTATAGGGACCTCAAGTCTCTAATGGAATAACATTGAATACATGTACTGGAGCGTTAATTGCAGTGACGGTTGCCTCAGATGGAGCCTACGTCAATAAGTTGGACTAGGATCCTCTCAAGCTCCTCTCCATTGCTCCACTGGTAGACCTTTGCCTTAATAAGCGTCGGGTTGTCACAAATCCTATTCCATAAAGGAAAA
>JADGMU010001213.1:0-44987 GCA_016920895.1 Vaccinium myrtillus | reverse complement strand
AAAAACTGGAGGTGATTAGAGCATCCTCATCGCCTTTAACAAATTTTGGACCAAATTTAACCACAAAAACACCTTTATAATTTAGCAAGCCACTTTATCAAAAACTCAAAAAATTAGACTCTCTATCCAAACTTTACTTTATTAAACTATTCCCCACAAATCTATAAAAAAAAAAAAAATTCTCCCTAACAAAGACTAAAATGTTCCCTCGTGAGTGGGTGGACCCCCCATGCGGCATTTCAATGGTCTCCCCCAACAAAGATCAGCCACGTGTTCCTCTTCTTCCCTTCCCTCTCTCTCTTCTGCCCATGAAATGACGCGCATCAGGAAGAAATAAAAATAAAATAAGGGTAACCCATGAACAGTGCATCGCTGGGGAAGTAGTGTTACTGTAGCAAAAACAATTTGTTGAGGGAAAGTAGAGAGACTGATTTTTGGGGGTTTTGGGGGGTTTGGCTCAACAATTTGTCAAAAACAGTGTTTTACAAAACCAAATGAGGATGCTCTTACCTATCAGTTTTCGCTCATATCCAACCCCATTGTTTAACCCAAAGACACACCCAACTAGGGAGTAGGGACCATAGATTTAAATATCGGCCGAGACGTATCGTATCGGCCGATACGTACCGGTATTTGGGACCTCCGATACGGATACAGGCCGATATCTCGGTGTGAGGAAAAATCGCACCCTGTCTCGGCCGATACCCGATACGTATCGGTGTATCGGCCGAGAAGGAATCCGGTTCACATAGTATCGGCCGAGACGGCAAAGAAAATTAATGAACTAGTAACTATATTGACTGGTTTTACAAACAAGATCACCGTGGTTGAAGGACAAACCGGATCTGTAAGTAGCGGACTGGTTTCTAAGAAAGAAAACGGAGTGGTTGGTACCTGTTTTTATGGCTGCCATTTTTGTTTTGGGAGGAAAGATAAGCGTAGACCCAGGATCCCCGGTTGGGGGCAACGTCAATCTTCTCCGATCATTTACCCAAAAAAAATCTTCTCCGATCGACTGGCGTTAATGGCGTAGAGGAGAGAGAGAGAGAGAGAGAGAGAGAGTATTCGAGTAAATTGAAGTGAAGTTGATTGAGAGAGATAGGACTCTGTTAAAGTTTTGGGGAGGAGTAAAGGGTCTCAAATGAAACACGTAGGTAGCTTGACAAAACAAAGAAAACACACTAGTCACCAAAAATTTGGTGGAAGAAAAATTATTCAAGTGTGTAATTTTTTTTGTTCTAGGTCAGATCATTAAAGTAGCGAGACTTTCCATTGAAGAAAATGTGTACTTGTAGTCTTGTACAAAATAAGGTAAAGAGGCAAAAAAATGTGTATCATACGATGATTTGCTAATGATTTTAAAAAATTCACGCCATTTCCCGCGACGTAGGATTCAACTAATAAGGGGCAGGGTGGTACGTGGCCTTTTGTAGATGATGTTTCAGCTCTTGCCATTTAGGATTCAAGTGGGAATGATAGGGGCTGGGAGTTGGGAAGACATGGAGGCCCCGAGCCACAAAGTCAACATCAACACTACTTTAACATACAGGGAAAAAAAATAAAACGCAAAAACAATACATTACCAGTTTCAGATTCACCGATAGATTGTGGTGGAGATGGGGCCGGGGGGCTAAGCAATTCCTCAAGCGCAATCCAAGCCTCTCTAGCAGTTGCCAAGGTTACCTCTGCCAGTGGTTCAAGTATTTCCACTGTCACCATATTAAATATGAATTCTCTTACTAGACCATCCGATGTCTTCCACGACCAGTATTCTTCTTGGTTCTGCGCCTCCTCCGGCGGCTGAATGGTTCCGTCAACGTGGCCAACTAGTCCCCAATTCTTCAATGAGTCGAGCATTTGTTGCCTCCACTCAGAGTAGTTTGTTCGGCAGAGCTTCACAGCGGAGTCCTGCTCGGTGGAGTTGCCATCTATTATTTGTGTGGTGGGGTTTGTTTCCGTAGGAAATCCTGGAGCTGCCCCTGCATGGAGGTGATTACCTATCAGTTATCGCTCATATCCAACCCCATTGTTTAACCCAAAGACACACCCAACTAGGGAGTAGGGACGGACGGAAGTCCATAGTTTTAAATAGCGGTATCGGTCGCGGTATCGGTATCGGTACATATCGGCGATACGTCGCGGGAATCGGCTGTCTCGGTCGTGAATTTTTTAAAATCATTAGTAATATGTATAAAATTTGATTTTACACTCTTCTTTTTCTCTCATTGCCTTAATTAGTCACATTTTAATCAATCCAAGGCCAGCTCTAACCACTACCAAGTGTAACCACTACTCTCATTGCCTTGATTTTACACTCTATGTACACTGACAAATAATATACAAAAATGATAGATACACACACTCTCAACCACTCCCCACCACACCCTCTCTCACATGTGTGGTGGGGCTCACCCGGTGGGTCCCAGTGAGCCCCACTACACATGTGAGAGAGGGTGTGGTGGGGAGTGGTTGAGAGGGTGTGTACCTATCATTGTTCAATAATATATAATAGTAATAATACAAGGCCAGCTGTAACCACTACCAAGTGTGTACGTTAACAAAGTAAAAAATGGGCAGTCTATCACTTTCTTGATTTCTTCCCACTTTCCCAATTCACCTTCTTCCTTTCTCTTCCAAGTGAGCAACCGTGTGGGGCTTCCCATCTCTCTCTCTCTCTCTCACTCGCTCTGACTCTAGTTTTCTGGAAGAAGGCCGCTGCCTCATGCCTTCAAGACCCGATTCCCATGGAAGGAAGGTAAAAAACTCTATTCTTCAAGCCAGAATCAGATCGACCAGCCAAAATAATCGTTATGGGTCTGAATAATTTCGCTTAAATTTGTGAGTTTTTGTTTCGTTTTGGTGTATATCAGTCATTTGAGGTTTCCTTTTCTTCCCAAACCAGATTTGCAAAATGGGGAAGAAGGCAGAAAACTGATGGTGAAGATTGGGCTCTGTTTTTTCTTCTTCTTCTTCTTCTTCTTCTTCTTTTTTTTTTCCCGTCTCGGCCGATACGCCCTGAACCGGACTCCGTCTCGGCCGGTACACCGGTACGTACCGGGTATCGGCCGGTTCATATGCGATTTTTTAGTCACACCGCTATATCGGTGCGTATCCATATCGGTAGTCCAAAATCCCGGTACGAACCCGTCTCGGCCGATATTTAAAAGTATGGAGGAACTAATAAGGGGGCAGGGTGGTACGTGGCCTTTTTGTAGATGATGTTTCAGCTCTTGCCATTTAGGATTTAAGTGGGAATGATAGGGGCTGGGAGTTTGGAAGACATGGAGGCCCCCAGCCACAAAGTCAACATCAACACTACTTTAACATACAGGGAAAAAAAAATAAAACGCAAAAACAATACATTACCAGTTTCAGATTCACCGATAGATTGTGGTGGAGATGGGGCCGGGGGGCTAAGCAATTCCTCAAGCGCAATCCAAGCCTCTCTAGCAGTTGCCAAGTGCACCACGTTTACTTCCGATGGACATGGGTAGTACACGGCGGAGGCGGAACTGGAAGTCGATGCCATTATTCGTGTAGTGGGGGGTTCTTTCTTTCCGTTGGTTAACTTGTTTCCCATCGGAGGCACCCACACTTTTATAGTGTACCCTGAGCAGGCCCTTTTGATGAGTCGTGTTATTGTATTATCTGTACGCACCACGTTCAATTTTGAAAGAGTTAATTAATCATACCGTACGTCCAAGCCAACTAGATGCATGTGTTTTTTTTTTTTTTTATTACTGTACCTAGCTCGATCAAATTCTAAAGAGTTAATCATACTGTCCAAGACAACTAGACGCCACAGATCAGCGGCCTCTACGGAGGGAGGCCATGTGCCTCACACTGAGGCTTTTTTTGTCCAAATATACCAAAAAATAAAATTATCACCCAAGTATGTCGTTTTTGAAACTATTTTTCAAAGCCGGTGGTTTTCTTTTTATCAAAACAATAACTAAAGATGCATTTTTCAAAGTCGGTCACCAATTCGATGTTTCGTTTCTGCCAAAATCAGTTCTCAACATTTCTAATCACCCAACTTTAATTAACGATTGAGACGAAAGGGGAGGCAATAGAAAAGAGCAATGAAGATTATAAGTGCAATTAATACAAGTTAATTCGATCATCTTCTAAATATTGTTTTGAAAATCGGATACATGAGTGAACCGGAAATGGATGCATGGGTCACCAATTCAACCGTGGTTGAATTGGAATCGATCGTAATGTCATAAACCGTGGTTGAATTGGAATCGATCGTAATGTCATAATTACGTTAATATGACAAATTTATCAAATTGATTCACAGTATTGAACTTTGGAAGAAGAAAGAATGCTCAGAACAATTTTATTCAATAGAAATATTTTCTCGTCTGAGAGCAAATGAAGCTCATGAACCCCTTTTATACAAAATACAACCGACTGATCCTCTTGGACCACTACCCTATCACCAGGATTGCTGAGGTGTCACTCAACCACCTTTCCCGCCTTAACCAACAAGAAACACAAAGTGATTACAACCGAATTACCAACCAACAAAACCAAATGAAATGCTAAATGACATGCTACATGAAATGCAGATTACACCAGATTATATTACTACGCCACACTACTACTCCTTAACACCCCCCTTCAAACTAATGAGTGGAGAACCAACCATTAGTCTGCTCTTCAAAAACAAGAAACGAGAGACAGGTAAGCCCTTGGTAAAAATATCTGCTATCTGATCACAAGAACCAACAAAATGAAGATCCAGATGCTTAGCCATCACCTGTTCTCTAATGTAATGATAGTCTATTTCAACGTGTTTGGTCCGTGCATGAAAGACAGGATTTGAAGCTAAGGCCATGGCAGATCGATTGTCACACCAAAGAACTGGAGGAGTAGAAACTGGTATATGAAGTTCTGAGAGAAGTTGTCTTATCCAAACAAGATCAGTTGTCTGAGCCATGGCTCTGTGTTCTGCTTCAGTTGAGGAAAGAGCAACACTAGGTTGCTTTTTGGCACTCCAAGAGACAGGATTGGATCCAAGACAAACAACAAAACCTGTGGTTGATCTCCTGTCCATTGGGTCCCCTTCCCAATCTGCATCAGTAAAGGCAGTAAGAGTTAAGGAACCACTTGTAAGATGAAGACCCTGTGATTTTGAACCCTTTCACATATCTAAGTAGCCTTTTAACTGCCCCAAAATGACTCTGTTTGGGCTGATGCATGTGTTGACATACAGTATTCACAGCAAATGTCTATGCTTTCTTTCAACAACACCATTTTGCTCAGGTGTGTGTGGAGAAGAGGTTAGATGGATTATCCCAGCAAGAAGAAACCGAGAAGTCAAATAGTTGTTCACAAATTCCCCCCCATTGTCTGATCTAACAGTTTTAACAGGAGTGTGAAACTGATTTTCAACATATGCTTTGAAATGAGTAAGAGAAACTTTCACTTCTGATTTATACCTTAAGGGAAAGAGACATGAATACCTGCTGATATCATCTACAATGAGTAAATAATATCTAAGCCCTTGGGCAGATGGCACAGGTGCTGGACCCCAGACATCCATACGCAGCAAATCAAATGGAGCCATAGAACTAGACTAAGAAACTGAAAAAGGAAGTTTATGACTCTTTACAACATTGCAACTAAAGCATGTAACATACTGCTTGACTAGGGACCGAAACAAGGGAAGATTGGGATGACCAAGTTTTTTGTGCCAATTTGAAATAGAAGACACAAAAGAATTAACCAATACATGAGATTTAGAAGGAAAAGAATCACCTTTAGAGAAGGTCTTGATGGGATACAACCCATGTACACAGGAGCCCTTGTGTAGAATTTTGTGAGTTTGAGTGTCCTGGATAGAATATCCATCACAATAAAAAAAACAAGTGCACAATTGTTATCTTTGGTAAATTGATCAACTAAAAGCAGATTATGTGTGATGGATGGAGTATGCAGCACATGATTAAGATGAAAATTAGAGTTTGGAGTGGATAGAAGACCATTACCAGTATAAGTAATGGGAAGAGTTGTTCCATTACCAACAATTACACCATCACCAGATAAGCAGGACTGTGGCTGTGAGATATTGGTGAGATCATTGGTCACATGTGTTGTAGCTCCACTATCAAAAAACTAGTGAGGAGAGGATTAACCACTGTTCATGCTTTGTCCAGACTGACCATGTCCTTCAACTGGAGGAGCTGTGGTAACTAAAGCCTGAGAAACACCAGGATAAACATTTCCAGAAGAAACCCCTGAATGCACAGATGGAGTTGTAACCATTAAGGCTTGAGAAGGAGGATATCCAATCTGTGGTTGATGAGGAAGAGCAGTCAAAGGTGTTGGACATCTAGGTGATACAGAATAACCATGTGGTGGAGCTATATTACTGTGAACACCCCGCGGAGTTGTCCACAAAAACGATTGCGGTTTGGAAAACGGTTTGATTGATTGCATGGAGTCGCCACCCGGGTTAAGGACTGTACCCGAGAAACTGATTGAAAAATGACTATTTTGCCCTTTACATGGAAAACATTACACTGGTCTGCTTTTATTGAGATTTCTCGGGTCCGGGAGCTAGATTACGAGAGGGGAAGGAATTTAAAGCACCCCTCTCGCCCGGTGTAACCACACCACCGGTCTCTACTAAATGTTTAAGGGATTTTAAAAAAATCATTTGAACAGACATTAATCACATATTCATACGAGAGCACAAAGATGTATCAACAAGATTAATGAAATGAATGTGGGTTCTTGTGCGAGTGTCATGAATGCATGAAAATGAGATTTCTCCCAATGAAATGCAAGAAAGTGTGACTAAATGACTCAAAAAGATCCCAAAATGGACACACAAACACCACGCCATGCACACCTGGACTACATACTGAGCACCTGGATTAGGCAAATCCAGGCGCCTGGATTGAATGCAGGCGCCTGGAATTGGACAATCCAGGCGCCTGGATGGCCTACCAAACATCAAACTTAAAACCCCATTTTCCACAATAAACCCCAAGTGTAATACTCTATGCTCATTCATACTTGTTCAAAATGATGCTAAATGACTTCATGGGTGATTAAAATGCAAGTAAAACAGAAAATATGACAAGGGAGAAGGGAATCCAGGCGCCTGCATTGAGCCGATCCAGGCGCCTGGATTTGATGTTGAAGCACAAAATGGTTTTCTTCTCTTATGAGTTTTGAACCTCTCCCAAGTTCTCCACTAGTATAGGAGACTAGTAAAAACCTGGTTGAGTCCCCCTTAGGGCCTATTTGAGCACTTTGGTAGAAAAATCTACCTTTTTGGCTTGATCAATGAACTTGAAATGGGTTTTTGAATGGGTTTTATGGAAGTGTAGCTGCTGATTTTTTAGTTTACAGAGCAACAAAGGGCAGTTTATGAGTGCTTTGATGGGAGTGAATGGATGATGGGTTAATGGGGCAAGAAGGTGGTTTTTGGGGTTGAAAATGAATGGGATTGAGAGGGATTGGTAGAGAATGGAACTTCTGATGGAATTTCAGCAGAGTAACAGTAAAGGAATGTGGGAGAGTTGATCCTCCTTTGCAATGGGGGAGAAAGCATGTATATATAGGCTTGAAAGGGTCCAAAAAGGGCCATTAGAACCCTTAGGGAGGCACACTAGGGGTCTAATAGGCCACTCTATTTTCCCTCCACTTAGTTTAACAGATTTCTTCAGAAAATCCCCAAAGAATCCTCCAAGACGCTCCTCCATACTCACTTGACCTTGGGGATCAAGTATCTGGAGTGAGTCCAGGCGCCCATATTGATCAAATCCAGGCGCCTGGATTCAATGTGGGCGCCTAGAATCATCCAATCCAGGCGCCTGGACTTGGAGACAACACAAAATTCCAAACTTCGCGGGGCCATTCCGGGTGCTACCGAACTCCATTTTGGACATGGTTTGAAGCGTTCGAAAGCTTGTCAAGTCTATTTTCTAACCCAAGTGGTTTGAACCCAAGATGATTTGTAAATAAAAATATATGACCATTTTACCCTCAGAAGGTCGGGAAAATAAGTTGTTTTGGTAAAATGGGCACATCTCCCTCATTTCAAAACGGATTGGGACGTATTATATGTCGATAAAGAGGGTTTTGAATGTACTAGAAAGTGGTACAAGCTTGGGTTTATTTTGAAGAGGTTTAGGAGGGGTTTCCAAGTTCACAATCAAGCTCCGCGTGCTCTTATCAGGCATTTTCATCATCGGGGTTGCTTGATAAGTTTCTCGGGGCAAAATTGGGGTGTCTACAATTACCACTGTCGTATGTCAGAAAATTGGCTTGTGGTTGTTGCACTGGATAAGCATTAGACCCTCTAGATGAAAATTGATTCCCAGCACCATTAGGATAAGGCCTCTGTGACCTATTCCAACTCTGTGAATTCCTACTTTGTGTGTTCTGTGGCCCATTCCAAGACTGACCTCTTCTAGATCCTTGGCCTTGACAAGACGAATTATTTGATGGAGGTTGATACTGCAGATTTTGTCTATGGTAGCAATAGTAAGTTGTGTGATTAGTTTTCCACATATTTGACATTCAACCCTATTGTTTTGACCATAGGGAAAACCTTTTCCTCTTTTCTGTCTTTGTGCTCCACCAAAATTGGCATTTCCACTGGTTTGAGCAGGAAGATAAGCACTGGAGTCATGAGAATTTTGATACATAGGAGCATGATAGTACTGTGGTACAGGCCCCAAAAGTCTAGACTGTATTACTTGTGGATTAGTCACCATTTGAGTTTCCGAACTATTAGCCTCATGAGTAATAGACTGTGATGTTGCAAGAAACACTTTTGCAGATCCTAATCCTTCATCTCTTTCAAGTTGCGACTCTTCATTTTTAAGAATTGTGGTTAACTCATCAAATAATACATCTCCTTTTGCTGTTAATGCACTCCTCACTGTTTTGAACTCAGGAGGTAGTCCTTTAAGTGCATAAAAGACAAAATCGTCATCATCTATGTGATATCCATTAGCTTCGAGTTTCTGAGCATAACCTCTTATTTCATCCACATATTCATCCATAGATCCAGTCTTACGAACATTTATAGAATTTATTCTTTAACTGATGTATATGTGACTTGGACAGCGAGTTAAATCTATGCTCTAGAGTCTGCCATACTTGACAAGTATGTGTAAGCCCGAAAACATGAGGTAAGGTTGTAAATGACAAACTTGATGTCAAACATGACAGAAGTTGATTTTCAACAAGTGTCCACAGTGTGAATTCTGGATTTTCAACCCTAGAATTGGATGCATCTCGTATTGTTGGTTCAGGTGAAGGTTTCGCGTAATCAAGATATTCTAAGTAACCATTTGCTCGTAATGCGTTCATGACTTGAGTTCTCCACAACAAATAATTCTCAGAATTAAGCTTGATATTGACTAAAGAATGAAAATTGGATACCAGAAATGCCAAAGGCGTAGGTAGGGTTATTGATGTTGAAGACGAAGCAGCTGCTAATGACGCCATTTCTGTTCTTGAAACAATTTGTAACGATCTGATTGTATCGATTTCTTGAAATCAAAGAGAAATTAGGTCTCTTGCTCGATCTGCGTACCCTCAGGATCTAATTGATTCGACTTTCGTCAGTGTTGCTCTGATACCATGACAAATTTATTAAATTGATTCACAGTATTGAACTTTGGAAGAAGAAAGAATGCTCAGAACAATTTTATTCAATAGAACTATGTTCACGTCTGAGAGCAAATGAAGCTCATGAACCCCTTTTATACAAAACACAACCGACTGATCCTATTGGACCACTACCCTATCACCAGGATTGCTGAGGTGTCACTCAACCACTTTTCCCGCCTAAACCAACAGAAACACAAAGTGATTACAACATAATTACCCAATAGAATTACCAACCAACAAAACCAAATGAAATGCTAAATGACATGCTACATGAAATGCAGATTACACCGGATTATACTACACCACCACACTACTAGTCCTTGACAGTTAAAGATATATTAAAAGTAAATAACTCACTCAAATATGCATAGAAAAAATTGATGTGTTAGTCAATGGTACCATTGCATTATCCCCGAATTCGCAATCAAATGTTTTCCAATTCCTTCCTCGTACTGGGAACGGAGTGGGACACATTTGACTAGTATTTTAGGATAGATTGGGAAGCTGTGCCATGTGGGTAGCAGTTCCGCCAATCTGGCTATGGGGACCTTGTTAGGCGAGGGTGGAAAACTGTTTTGATTGTAATCGCGTTGTCGTGTTTCCTAACAAAAGTATTTCTATCAGACTTGGGGGAGGTGTTGTGCACCCGTGGCATGACCGCGTTGTCATTGTTTTGATGATCAGAGACGTTCATAGCTGGAATCAACTTGATCAGATATCGTTAAGTGAGTCATCGGAACACAAATACCTTGAAAAGAAATGGAACACAAATGGACACAAACACTGGATCAAAACCACTAAACCCGTTCTTTTTAAAGTTATTTGTGTTCCGATGAGGCACAGTGATATCCAATTGAGTTGATTTTTGGTACACTTGTAGTATTCGACGAGCTCTACGTGTGTTTTCAATCGTCAGAAAGATTCCAGCACGGTCGCGCCATGGGGGATGCACAACACCCACCCCAGACCCTATCGGTATGGGGAAAAAATAAAATAAAATTACCAACGCAGGAGACTGGAGGGAAGTCTTCCCCTAATTTATGCACATTTGTATGTAACTATGTATTTATTAATATGTATCGATACGAGTATCTAAGGCTATGGAGAAGCGCATGTGGCTGACAACTACAACACGGAATTTTATTGGCTACCAAGATTTTTTTTTGAAAGGTCAAACTTGTATTAATGGAATTTTATTGATTACATCGAAAACACGGATTATTTTAGTACAACTTCTTTATACCCTTTTTATTATTGAGTTTATATATATATATATATCCTTCTATATTAAAAGGAAATCCTATGGTTTCAACTTTCGCTTCAGAACCGTGTTTGCTATTCACGGTTTTGCCTTGTCTTTTTGTGCATTTTAAACACATTTTAGAAGGTTCAATGTATGCATTAAACACATGATTTTAATTCATACGTTGAACCTTCTAAAATGTGTTTAATGTAGCTAAATGCATATTCATGCCTATCAGATTCAGGATGACCCTTGAACGACCCATTCTGGCCTTGATTAGGATCTCTTCAATTACCAAAATACCCTCGTCTAAGAAATTTACTATTTTTGCTCGCCCTCATCACTATTAACTGCATCGCTCAGTAATTTTAAGCTTCCCATCTAAAGGAAACCCTTCGGTTTCACTTTCGCTTCAAACCCATGTTTCACATTCACGTTTTCACCTTTGTTCCATTCTGGTCTAGGACAGATGTATCTTGATGATGTCATCTTTTCCTTCACGTCTGTTTTGGCCCACATACATAGCCATCTTCTTCACGTCTCTTGAATCTTCACGTCTCTAACACAGACTAGATGCAATTTCCCAATTTGCATTCGTCGCTTCTTCTCTCGAGAACCAAATGCTTGACTTCCATCGCCAATTTGAAAAGCCTATTCCTTCATCAAATCGAAGGGTTCGACGACGAGCAAGACAAGAAGGATGAAGAAGAAGATGGAGGATCCACTTCTTGGGTTTCGATAGTTGGGACTAGGGTTTGAGTTAGGGTTTGTGTTGAAGTCCAATTGAAGAGTTCATTTTGGAGAACAAAAACGGGTCGAGTTCAAGTGAACACCCTCTATTTCATGTAGAACCGCCTATGCCTTGTTTAGTTTTATCAAGTCACAGGCAGCGCTAAGGGCTTCTTGCTGTGGCAGCTAATAGCCGTTCCACCATATTTTATCACCCTAGGTAAGTTTCTTTGCTGGAGTCGACATAACTATTCTTTCTTCACTATTACTTATTATAATTTGCAAATCTGCCACCTTAAATACAGAGTTTGAGTTTGTCGACACAGTTAGCCAAATACTTTAAAGCAGTTTTTCAAACTCGAGTTTCTATTGGCATGTGATCCGAATGTTGTTTGAAATTGAAGAATTGATCGCCCGTCTGTTGGTAGGCTTTGAGGCTCTTGCTGTTGTTATTATTGTTGGCTTATGTTATTGACATATTGTTTATTTTGATGTTGTTTGGTTTTCAATTCGAAAGTAATTATTAGGATTGTGTCTGGACCTCTGTGGGGCAAATATTCACGCAGTTGTGCAATTTTGTCCAGCTACCATGTCCTTGGCTTACAATTTTTTGAAGTAAGCGGGATATATCTTTATTGTTAGTATTTTCTTTGCATCTTAAATTGAAAGTAAATTATTTCATACAACTTGCTTACAGTTGAGGCCTGGAATGGTGTGCTCCACGTAGAGTTCATTTGGAATGTAATTGATTTTCGGTAATGGGTTTTTGTGTTGATGGAATTTTCACGATGTTCCTATCAACAAACCATGTATTTTTGCCTTTCAACTCAATAGATCCGCATGGTAGAATCGTAGTTAAATGTAGCTGGCATAAATTGTTTTGTGTTCTAAAATGAGTCTAACAGAATGCGTTTTCTATGGTTCCTCTGTTATATTTATATTTCTCTTATGTTCAGCTATATGAGCACCATAGCTAGCTTCAGTGATATGGATCCTACTCCGTGGCCGAATTCGCATTGGTGCTTAGTGAAGGTTTGTTCTATAGGTTCACAGTGATTGCAACAAAACTCTTAACACCTTGTTGGCAAACGACCGCTGCTCCGGTGCGCTTTTTAGAATGGATGACACATAATGTTATGGACTTTTAACTTTGTTGTTCGAATTATATCTTGGGCCTCTTGAAGGCCAGCTGCAAGAAACCTCTGATGATTATACTTGATTTGTTTGTTTTAATTTGTGTCCCTGCAGGTTTGCGTTTCCATTTGTTTTGAATCGGAGTGCGGTCATGGACTTTTAGCGGTCCGTTTGTCTGGATGTGCATTGGATTGGAGTATATATCCAAAGTGATCAAACATCTGGTGTTTTGTATTAATCTGATCATTTAATGGGATTTGTATATTTTGCGGGGCTATTAACCATTCAATTAATAGCCCCATCACACAAACAGGCACTTAAAGATTTGAGATTTACAAAGCATCCAATGAATTTGATTTTTCTAATCCTAATAATTAGGCGTGTACTAATTGTTCTCTGTTTTGTTTTGTTGGAGATGCTAGACTACAACGTACCTGGAGGTAAAAACTGAAGAATTACTTTAGTATATGTTACTTATGATATTTTGCTTCAGTTCGATGTGGTTGTGCGAAAGCAAAAACATGAGGGCAATTTATTTAGTTGAAGAGGATTACATGGATAATATTTCTGTGTATAATGTTAGTTTAACCGCTCATATTGTGGCATGCAGGAAAGCTGAGCAGAGGCCTCTTTGTTATTGACAGCTACAAGTTGGTGGGGGAAAGAGAGGAATTTTCTGATGATGAAGTTTTTCTTGCATGTGCACTTGGGTGGTGCATTGAATGGGTATGCTATATCATTCTCGTTTATGGTCATATTGGCTTTTCTTCGTTTATATCTTCCTGAAATTTTGAACCCTTGTGTAGTTTCATAAACTGGTGCTTGGTATTGAACACTTGCAATGATTATTGCAGCTTGAAGCATATTTTCTTGCTTTGGATGATATTATGGATAACTCGCACACACGCCGAGGTCAGACATGTTGGTTGAGAGTGCCAAAGGTGTATGAGTCTATATTGTGAGAAATTTTGTTTCTCTTTCATGTATTTTCTTAATCCTAAGTTCCTAACTAATATGGTTGTAATATTTGTTTCGAAAGTACTAAGATATGAAATTTGGTAACGATTTGTTGTAGGTTGGTTTGATTGCTGCAAATGATGACATTGTAGCGCACAATCATATTCCATAAATTCTCAAAAAGCATTTCAAAGGAAAGGCCATCTACGTGGATCTATTCAATAAGGTTGGGTTATCTTTGCATAAAAGGGGACGAATTTAGAGGTCATTTATTTAGGATGCTTGGAACTAATCTTGACCATGTTTGCCCTGGTATAATTTGAAATAGCCTGAAGAAAGATGATAGATTTGATCAGTACAATTGAACGAGAGAAATATTTAGCTAAATATTCAGTTCCTCTGCAAGTGTGAATTCCCAATAATTGTACATTTTTTCTGATTTGATCTTAAATCTGATAAATTGCCCTATGGGTTATTTAATTACCGTTGTGTTTTTCCTGCAGTCACCATTGGATTGTTCCGTGCAAAACTGGTTACCAATCATTTTACTGGCCGGTGAGTGATTATTCTATTCCTTGCGTCTTTAGAGGTTTTTTTGGTTCACTTCCTTGTAATAAGAAGCCCTCACAAGAAAACATGCATGAACTATCTAATTCTTTATTGAACTGCTTAAAGCTAAGGGGATAATATATGTTACTAAAATATGTCTATTAAAGGTCTGCAAACTGGGTTTAATTTGTATTTGTGGGCTGATTCTTAACAACTAAATTTAAACAATTCCAGACTGAATAAGAACAGAAGATACTAGATAGTACATGGTCTTTTATGCCACCCCTGCTTATCACTATTTACATCTTTAGCTGTCTTTGATATCTAATGCTTTTTGGAAGTGATTGCAACACCTTGAATTCTCTAATGCCTAAGATATTTGAAGAATAATAATCTCACCCTAGGAAAAAAGAACATTTCTAGCATTGGATATGGATTAAAATCAGTATTTATTTTCTGAAATATGTTTCTATCAAAGTCCCAACATATCGTCTACAAATATATTACTTCTTGTTGGATCAATCAATAGAGATAACTAACTTAGATGCATATCTCAGTATCCTAAAGTTTGAGTTTGGAAAGGTTTGACTCTTAGACATACATGTTGTACCCAACTACCTGGCGACATGCAATTACATGATTTAGTACTTCATATTAGTAAGCTTTTACGAGTGCTTTCTACTTATGCGCACATGACAGGTAGTAGAACGAGCACTTTGCTTGTGGAATAATGAACACATAGTGGGCTTGATTGCCGAGAACCAACAAGTGATTTGGCTACTAATTTTCAAACCATGGGAGAGGAATATGCAAAGCCACTGGAACCAGGCTGTTCATGGGCTGACTGGGAATGTGCAAAGAATGTTCCTGGAGATAGACACAGAGTTGTTTGAAGATTGGGCCCGGAGTAGTGAAAAGAGAAGCTAGGTTCCATGACTTGGAAGAGCAGCGCAAGTTGAATTGGAAGAGATTTGTATCATTTAGTTTGTTTTTTTTTTGACGTGTTTGAAAGTTACCAACTCCAATTATTCTGTGGTGAACTCTGGCCCTGCAGCTCCATATATGCATACTTTTTTGTTTATCAGGCTGTTGGCAAGGCTAAAAATTAAAAATTCCTAACGCAGTCATTGTTTCTGGTGCAGAAAAATCTCGTAGGGTTAGAATTCATATCCATATTGGACGCCCAATTACATAAAAAAAAAAGCAAGCGCACTGGGGGTTCATTTCATTTTGAATTGTGGAAGTTATTGGCAGCTTGAGGCTTGTATATATTTATTTTAAGAAGGCAATTTTGGTTTGAGAGGAATTAGTGCAAACGAAAGGATGGTGTAATATAACGCAAGGTAATCTGAAAAATAAGTATTTTCTTCTTTTAGCCCCGGTATTGCTTTTAACAAAGTTTTTAAAACTGACTAGAGTAATCAATCTTTAAACTTAGATGTAGGTTATTTCTGAGGCCTTGGACTTAAATAATTATTTTTGAAGGGTTTAGTGTTTTTCCTTTTCAATACTTATAGTTGTGAGGCCTTCAAATTTCAGGCTAATGTAATTTTGAATGTGTGCCTTGATACACATCTATCGTAATAGTTGCACTTTTTAAAAATAACTTGTCATTGGATATATAATATCCTTAAGCATCCATACCTCTTTTTCTAAAGACCATCATAAGCTTTGAAGAGAAAAATCTTAAAATTAGCCCTTCATCAGCCTCTCAAGAGCATCTCAACAATTTCGTTGGCTATAGTGTCTCCTGAAAATAAGGACTTGCGCGCTTTTCACTCTCAACTCTTATTTTAGTATTTGTTTTTCTACTTAAAAGCAACTTTTCTCTCTCTAATTGTGATCAAAATCAAGGGAGGCTAATGCGGAAACTTTATTACGTAAATTGTAATTATAATTTCCGAACACTATTCAAGCTACTGTAATCTTACTAATATCACCGAAACAATACTTAGACAAAACACTAACAATACGTAGACATAACACTATTAGCATGCACTAACAATAGGTAAGATCATGAGCATAAGACTCCGTGCGTGCACGGAGCCTTCGACTCGTATATATATATAGTGGGGGTTACCCAAACCTGAGGGCTTTTGTGCAGCTTACATTGGGCCGGCCCTGATTGTACTTATTCATGAAGGGTGTGATATGAATATTATACGGAAACCAAAACTGTAATAGTTGGCAAAAAATAGTCTTGTACCACTAAATGTTCAATTTCACTGTTATTAAATGAAGACGGTGACTCTTAAATATATTAAATAGCATCACTACTCGGCATGTATTAATTAGTCAATATGGACACATTGATCCATATGAAAGTCATAAAATGCAAGAATTTATAAGGGCCACAAGTTACAAGAAGCAAACATGGCTGACCAATATAATAACAATATTTTTTTATAAAAAAAAAAAAAATCAAACTAGCTATTATTCCCTTTGTCCCATTTTATTTGCTCTGTACAAATATCCGTACCATTTTCCAATGTGTATATCTTTTTATTTATAATGTTTTTAAACTTTTTGAAAATTTTGTCTAATAGAACATTGACATCTATCAAAAACCATCCATATTGCATATAAAATACATTGTAGATTAAAAACTATAATAGTTAAAAAAAGACACATAACCGTAGGAAGCAAATAAAATGAGTCAGGGCTTGTGGGGCCCACACAATTATGAGTATAGGCCCCACGTATATGTGAGGGGGTTGTAAATGGTTGGAGTCGAAATGATTGTACAAGTAGTATTTTTGATAATATTTTATTGATTACATCGCAAACGCGAATTATTTAAGTACAACGGATTCATGAACCCAAAAGTTCAAAATCTACATGGTATTTTTTTGGGTGTTGATTTTGGGGGCTCCCTTTTTTTATGCAGGCACTTCAATATTTAATGAAGTTACAAAACTATCATTTTTAAGATATAAAATTTATTGGAGGCACTCTACCCCTAAATTATCTCCTTATTTACTAAGACACTCCAAACGGAAAAAAGAACCAAAACCAAACATAATAATTAGGTTCTAAACATTAAAATTAACATTACATCTATTCTAATATATAAAGGGGGAGAAGCTTTTTGGTGTGGATCAGTTATTGAGGCTGGCTCACACTTTCTCCTTCCCAAACTGCCACACAAAGTACAAATAAATTACACTCTCCTTTAACTTCGAATAAAAAACTGTAAGGGCAAAACAGGAAGAGGCCACATACACAACACCCACGTATAAAGGTGTACAGTTACCACTGAGCAGTTAACACCCTCTGCAAACTTTTCTCTGAACTCGAAAAAAGGCAAAAAAACCATGGCTTTCTGATCCGAAGGTACCTCTGAAGTCTGAACTACCAAAAAACCAGGCACTTTAAAGAGATAGGAGACGACTAATTTCCACAAAATTCCAAGGAAGCACCGAAGGTACTCTGAACCTTTCTCTACTTTTGGTTAATGCTTCATTTTCCTCCATGCATGGCTATGCTTTGTCCATGTACTCCTCTATGTGTTGTATGTGCTGTCTCACCATTCCTCATTTCTTTAATGTACTTTTCTACTCTGACCATTATTACAAAAAAAAAAAATGAAAAGAAAAAATAAAAAAACTCCATTGACCAGTTCATGTCTCACCATTCCTCATTTCCTTAATGCTCTGTTAATGCTCTGCCCCATACATTTTTTCCCATTTGTATTTACAAGTTGAGATAAAATGAATAATTACGTACTTTGCAAAATTACAGTACTTTAAAAACCTCCTTTTATGTACTTTAGATTGTGAAACTAAAAAAATTTCTAAAGATTATTTTTTTCACTATTCAGAGATTTTATTTTACTTATTAATTTTTAACATTTCCTTAAAGGAAGCAAACGTGATAGAAGTTCAGTTTTTTTTCCTAACGCATTAAAAAAAAAACCCATGTACTTTATATTGTGAAACTAAAAAAGTTTCTAAAAATTATTTTATTAAAAGGTTATTTTATCCACTATTAGTTTAGGTTTAGGTTATCCTGAAAATACTTTGGTTGACCATTGGCTATGTTTGTTGTATCCATGCTTTCACGTTTCGAGGAAACTCAGGTTAATTATTTAAACAAAAAAAAAGATTTAAAATATTTAAAAGACAAAATAAGCTAAAAACGCGCAGTTCTCATAGAACTTGAGAACAAAGAAAGGTAGGTACTTTGGCCTCGATCAAAATGGCCGTTCTCCGTTATAGCTAACACAATTGATTTACAAAATTTGATAGAAGAATATTTGGGGACTAGATCGTGGACAAAGCGGGGACGGCGGTGGCGTTAGAATGGTAATGTATTATTTGATTATTATGTGCAATTTTTCACATTACTTTGCTTAAATATATAAAATATAGCTTATTTTTAGGGGGAAAAAGAATGCAATGCATACATGATCAAATGACAAGCCGGATATTTTTGTGTCTTTTTTTTTTTGTCGAAGTTCAACTTGCACACGCATCGCGTGTGCCCCAGCCTCTAGTTCAATCATTAAACATCCACAACATAAAAATTAGGTTCCAAACATTAAGCATGTATCTATGTCAGATTGCTTCATGCCACTTTACAAAAAAAAAACATTGCTAGAATTCTCCACAAAAACCACACAATTAAAAATGTTGATGCTGCAAAATCTTCATAACGGCTACGACACAAGATCTTTATATTTTTGTACTCATTATCTACTATTTTTCCCTCAAAATCCACATGACGGCCGCAAATCTACATTTTAAAACTCATAGTGAGACAAACAAAGCACATCACTAAAGTTAGAGAACTCTTGAAAGGAAAAGTAAAAAACTCTTAAGAGACTTTGTATGGACAAAAAGATGGTTCTACAATCATAGGCCGAAGACCACTTGTCCAGGTTGTCCCGATGCATAACATGGAGACAATAACATAAAGACTTTACCAATGAAACATTACATATGGAAGTAGGCAATTCAGTGACGTGCAGTAAAAAGAGTTGAGCAACTATCTGCTTTTTTCTAATTAAAAAAAAACTATTTGCTTTTTTGGAGTGTCTGATGTAAAAGAGAATAGTAAGGTTTTTTGAAGTGCTTGAAATAAATCATGGAACTTGCAAAAGGATAATTTTGGAAAATTACTGTAGCTTGAAGCCCCTACATCAGAATTGGGAGTGCGAATATCAATTTCTTTTTTTTGTTTGGATTTTAAAATAAACGAAAAAAACATTATCGCCTCATGGTGGGGTTTGCCCAAGCTTGGAAACTTGTGGGGCTTCCCAAGGAGGCAAGGATCGGCCCATTTGTATTTCTGCTTGAAAAGTGAGCAATTAAAATTCTAAGGAAACCAAAACTGTAATTGTTTGCAAAATAATCGGCTTATACCACTAAACGTTAAATTTGACAGCTTAATTCGACGAAATGAGATTGTAGCAAACTGACCATGACCACACTATCAACAAAAAATCTACGTGTACGCAAGAATTGCGTACGGATTACGTACGTACGCACGCGGGGGGCCCACTGCGGGCCCCAAAAAAATTCTAAAAAAATACCATAAATTTTAAAATATTATTTTAGGGGGCCCCGTAAAAAATCAGCTCAATTGGATATCGGGAAGTATGTTTTCTAGATTTACAGGGACGAATCTGTTGTTTCGTCCCTGTGAATCTAGAAAACATACTTCCCGATATCCAATTGAGCTGATTTTTTACGGGGCCCCCTAAAATAATATTTTAAAATTTATGGTATTTTTTTAGAATTTTTTTGGGGCCCGCAGTGGGCCCCCCGCGTGCGTACGTACGTAATCCGTACGCAATTCTTGCGTACACGTAGTCGGGTTCAATAGGGTACATTCTTTGTGCCCAATGCAAATTTCTCGTACAAAAGTTCTCTGTACGCTCCAACTGTCCTTTCCTTCAACTTTTAAATTGTCATCTGCTGTCTCTTGCTTTTTGAATGACGATTTTAACCTTTACACTACTCCACTATTTACTATTTACGAACTCAACACAACATTTGGATTCGAAGGGGTAAAACACACTAACAAACAAATTGCATTTCGGATAAAACAAAAAAAAAAAAAGTAAATCGCATGAGTTTCAAAAGTAAATAAGAAAACAAAAAACCTCAAGGGGTAGATGAGTTGGTAAGGAATTTTCTTAAGGAAAAGAAGGTCTTGGGTTTAATTGTTCTTAACCTCTTGGGGTCACCTGCACAATATCTCATGATTCTCATGGGGTATTGGTTTTGCTCGATCTATGTGTGTGGCGGAGCGTACATAGGCCCTAAGATTAGTCGAGGTGCGCATAAACTGACCCGGACCACCCAGTTATCAAAAAAAAAAAACACTGATTTGGGTTTTTCTTTTATCGGAGAATTAATTTGTATTTAAAGTTTTTAGAGGTTTATTTACGTTGGAGGTTTTTATTTTATTTTAGTGATGTAAATTGGGTATTGGGAGAATGGGGTCTGCAAGTGTATAGAAATAAAATGTATCTTTGAGTTTTAGTGATGAAAATTGCAAATATACTCTTTCCGTCCCATTTTGATAGTTTCTTACAAATATACATATTACGATTTTTGAATTAAAATTTAAAGTACTCCTACTTCTGTTTATGATTTTTTGAATTCTTCTCACTAAACTAAAGATTTGTAAAGGAAATCAAAAAATTAAAAAAATCATTTTTTGGTGTAACACTTGGTGCCTGGTTGAGGGCGTGTACATTTTTTCTTAGTAACAACGTCTGGTGTTAGCTGTCCTTGGGGAGAAGTGAGGGTTAGTGTTGTCTTTTTGTCCGAGATCATCGTGCCATCAGCATAAAGTATGCCATTCCATGAATTCACAGTAAAAAGACAATCCTCAGTCACCCGCGGATTACACAATTGACCGCCCAAAGGGCTGTCCGTAGCATTTGCCTTTATCGAAGTCAGTTTGACATTTGTCATCTTTTACCAAATCATCTACTTTTGTCACTTAGGGTTAGGGTCTGTTTGGGCGTCACATTTTTGCATTTTTCCGTTTTGTTTTTGCCTTTTGGCTGTTTGGACGCTTCATTCTCAGAAGCTATTCTCCAAAACTCATTTGCCATTTTTAACTTTAGGGGAGTTCTTGAATGGATTATTTGATTTTATCATCTTTGATTTTATCATCATCTTTTATGAATAGATAAAAGGAGGGTTGATTTTATCACACTAGATTTTATCACACTAGTGGTCCACAACTATTTTATCACCTAGATTTTATCTATTGGGAAAACAAGGTGATTTTATCACCCCTCCATAAAACACCAGCTAAAATCAACTTTCTCATTTTATCTCATAAAATCCATTCAAGAACTCTCCCTTAGAAGCAAAAACCCAAAAATAGGACAGACCTTCCTTTTGCATTCTCATTTTCCCATTCTACTTTCTTGATTCTCCCCTCATTCATCTCTTTCCTATCTACCCCTGTTTTACCTTTATCCTCTCCACACAACACACAAACAGAGAGAAGGAGATTTCATCAAAAATCGAGAGCAGGAAGCAGAAGACGATTTCTTACTAAAAATCAACAGATTTCTTCCTCGTAATTTTTGAACAGTGAAAACACATCTATGCACAGAATTTTGATTTTAAAAAAACTCAAGAAATCTGTCTAAAATTGGGTTTTCAACTTACCAATTGGAATTTTCTTATGGATTCTCAAGAAAAAGCATATCGGTGTCTCTATGGGATTTTCCACGGATTTTTCAGAAATTTTCTTTTGTGTTCCGTTGTTCCCAAAGAGAGATCAAATGGGTTTTATTTCTCTAGCAGAGAGAGAGAGGGGATAGATAGATAGCAAATGGCTCAGGTAGAGAAAGGAAAGTAGGTATCACATGTTCATCTGGTACTCCACTTTCTTTTCTTTGGAAACAACGAAATACAAAAAAAAAAAAAAAAAAGAGGGCGAAATGGTAAAAAATTAATTCATAACTCATTTTTGTCATTCTTCTCCCAAACACTCTACTTTTTTGCAAAATACATTCTGCACATTTCTCTCAAACACTCCACCCAGATTCAAAACTCATTCTGACCATAATCAAAAAAATCAAAAAGCCAAAAAGCTAAAAATGAAAAGCTAAAAAATAAGCTCCCAAACACCCTCTTGCTCTCCATCCACTCACGTCTCTGGAGTTGACATTTGGCTATAACATTATTCAAATGTTGAGTTTCCTAATTAGGCCTTGTTTTTTTTAGTGGATTTTATCTCATAAAATCTAATTTTGATAAAATCTAACATTCTCAACGGATTTTAGCAAAACTAGATTTTATCAATACTAGATTTTATGACACAAAATCATTTACAAAACACCTTTATCAACCCTACATTTAATCCATTGGGAAAACAATGTAATTTTATCACACCTCTAAACAAAACTACATTTTATCAAAATTAAATTTTATCTCATAAAATCCATTCAAGAACAAGCTCTTAGAGTGAGCTGTACAAGAAGCTTCTACAGAAATATCACAAACACCAATGGCATGTTTGGATAAGGTATATGGAAGAGAGATGAGGGGGTTGGGTTAATTAGTACCCCTTCCACTCCTTATTACCTTATTTGGCAACCAAAACTGACCCATGACTAAGACTAATTAGCGCAAGTATTAAATAGTCAGTCCCCTCCCTAACTAAAAATAAGTAGAGGAAGGGGGTGTCTATGTTTAGTCAGGGGGATTATTCCCCATTTTACCTCTCCACCCCTATGCAATTTCCTTTGGATAAAAAAATAAAGTACTTCCGCGTATAATTTTTAATTTTTGTTTACACCAATTTAAACTACTACTAGATATCTTTAATTCGATATAAAGAAATTTGAAAAATTTTATACTTTAGAATTTTACATTGTTGGTTTGTTGAGTTGCTTTGCAATATCCTTTGGATCAAAAAATAAAGTACTTCCGTATATAATTTTTAATAAAATAAATATTACAATTAAGTATTATAACTGAAATGTTTAATGGAGTGTTACATGAAATTAATTAATTTTGATTTTTAAATAATTATATAAATACATAATTCAAGATAAGCATTATCAAGGGCAAGAAAGTATTTTGACATAATTTTACATCATCCATCCTCCTTATCGTTCTTTTTTTATTCTTCATCCAAAGCAAGTATTATTTAATCCTCCTTCTTAACTGTCACATCAATGTCGGTCCACCCTTCTTATTTAATCCCCTCGACTATTTTATCCTTCCTTACTATTTAATCCCTCCAAAACTAATACGTCATTCAAACGGGCCGCAAGAGTTGCAACTCGCACACGCACCAAGCGTTGGTGTAAGTTTGTGTGTGACTCTAGCTAGCGTAGTCGAACTTTTAAGTACAATTGTAAGGATTGGAGATAGACAACTCCATCGGCATGATGAGCCAACTCCGGCATGAAGTCTAATTACGTAAATGGAATGCAAAACTAAATAAAAAATGCTATTGGTACACCTAACTTGCACCCCAAATGCACGCTAAGGAGAAACCCAATGTGTGGCTCACCTGAAATGATGGGCTTCTCCTTATCTGCCACATCACCTTTGTGTGCATGTGGGGTGCAAGTTAGTTATACGGTGTACCCATAGCATTGTTGAAACTGAATGAACATCCTTGGAAGCATTATCCTGACATGACACAAATATTTTGCCATCAATAGGTGGCACAGTGCATTTGGGTGTTTTAGAGGGTATTTTTGCCATTTGAGTTACAGACCCAAGAAAATGACTCAGAACCAAAACAAAGGACAAACTCATTAAGGTGAATGTATGTCAGTGTAGAACCTGGTTTCAGCCTTCTGCTTGTGCAGTTTTCCGATCTCTCGCAGTTTGTTACCGATCTCTCCTGCTGCTTGCTTCACTTGTATTTTTGAGCTTGCTTTGATGCTTTCTTTCATTAGCTTCCTTTCTCAGAGAAACCAAAATAAAGGAATTTGATTCTATATTCACCGATTGCCTTGTTTTCTACATTATCACCGAGTTAGGCGCCGATAATAAGAAAAAACAAGAGGCAAAAAGATAAAGTAACCTGTCACCTTACTAATTCAATAAACGACATATGCATCATACAAAACCAGGAAAACAGTTATGTTGGAGAGCATGGTCTGATCCAAACTACCCACCAGAGAAGCACATGAGCTGTATAATATAACTTCAACCTTTCCTACAAAAGAAGTAGAACATCGAAAAGCTCAACCTTCTACAATCGATCCCACGTCGACATCTAAGATATGTACACTGGTGGAAATATACTGTACAAGATACGATTAATCTGTTGCAATCCAAATGGGAAGGAGTCTCTTAATCACTCCCAACCCATTAACATCTTCCAGACTGCTCCCTCAATCTGGCTCTTCAGAACTGGGGATTGATCAACTTCGTCAAGTAAAATTCTGTAAACTTCCCATTCCCGGTCTCCAATCGTGTGTCTCCCAATCTCAGCCTGGACAAAATTCAGTCAATTTAGAGCAAGTGGAGAGAGAGAGGGAGAGAGAGAGAGTGCGCTACTGGTGTTCTTTGTATGTTTTCACACTTGTATGTCTTTAAAGAGACTACCAGAAAGAAAATCTTAAAACGTCTCAAAACAAAGAGAGAGTTGTGTCGTGTACTACTCCCTTATTTGAGGTGTCCTAATAAGGAGCCATTATATAATCATAAGAGGACAATACTACTGAATCTTGCTTTAAGGGCCATGCGACATCAAGGTTCAATCTAGCAAAAGGGCCATGCGACCTCTGAGATCGAGTTTCCACCATCTCCTTAAGAGTAAAACAAAGGTGGATTCCAAATTCAAACCAAACAAACATAAGCCTTCTGTCACATTCAATGGAGGTCAGCGACTTGAACCCTTTTTCAACAATTGTATTTCTGATACTACTTGTGGTCACTCCACTAGGGCATTAGTCCCTATTGAGTTCACAAGTTTGTATTGTCGGCCCCATACCTAACACAACCAAATTTATGCCTCGGGCCGTAATTCATTGTAAAACCATTCCGATCAAGCAATCTAATAATACACAAAAAAATAGTCTTCAACGGAAAACAAGGGAGAATCCAGCAATTTTGAAAGATTAATCCCATCTGAACAACTATACACAAGGGAGAAGAGGAATTACCGAGAATATGCCAGTGTTCAGCATTTTGAGAGCAAGGGTAATGTCATGAAAAACAAGAGGCCGACCTTTGCCAGATACTTCCACAGGATTTGCTACTAGAAGTTCTGTATCAGGCCCCCGGGTCACCAAAGTTACTCTAAGAGGACGACGTAGCTCCATTTGTATCCGAGAGCACAGTGCGATTTGCTTGATAGGGTCAACTATCTTCTTCCCATCTGCTTGCATGATAAATAAGTCTACTTCACACTTTCTTTTTTGTTTTGTTGTGCCTCGCCCATAAGAAATCTGTATACATGATGACAGACTAGCATTTAGAATACAGATGAAATTAAAATCATGGCATGTTTGTGGCAATATAGCATCATATCTTACAAAACAATGTTTGGCCACAATTTAAGGATTTATCTGCGCCAAGAATGCCAAGTACATCTTAAGACGAATCATTTCATCTCACCATGGCAGTGAAAAGGTCCAAGAATATCAAAACTAGCCTCTTGAGGCTCCCAAGTCCTAACATCCATTAGGCTATTTACCACATCATCATCCCTCTAAGCTCACAAGCCTATATAAGGTTTTCAGTGAGACGCAGATATCAACCAACTCTTTTAATGAATTTGCCCTAAAAATGGACTTGGAAAAGGAAGCATGAGACTTTGGCATCATACCACATAGGATATATTATTTGCGCGGTGGGTAATTATTAACAAACATCACGAGAAATACATGAAATTGGACAATCAACCATAGAAGAAAGTCCAGCATATATTCCAACGCACACAAATAAGGGTGAGAACCACAAGTGCAATACAAGAAAGAGCCCTCGTAATGATGGAGAAAGATAATAAAAAAAAATCCTGCTTTTAGCAGGAATTAACTCCAAGTTGAGCATGTGATGGGGTGGCTAATTTGGCTAGAATAGCTGTTATTTCCATCAAATCTGATCAGCAGAAATATCTACCTGGATATTGTAATCCTTGAAAGTTCTCATTATGTCGTAGAGGAGACCTTTGTGATCTTCGCAAACAATTTGGACAAGCGTGTGAGCAGGACTCAGAGAGTTATCCAATGTGACAGATACATTGTTTGAGGTATGAGATCCACTTCCGTGTTCATCATCAAACTTGTCTTCCGTGATAGCAGGAGGAAGAAACGAATGCCCTTGTGAGCATACAGTAACTTCAGGGCCAGCAATCAGTATGGAACAACTAATCATAACATCCCCTAAAACAGATTTTAGACAGTCACATGTATCCTCCTGTCTCGTATTTGTATGCAGAAGTTCCCTGTAATGAGAGAATATTTTTTTCAAAAGAGTCAAGAAGCATGAGAGGATGGTTTGAACTTTGAACATTCAAATACTGGTTTGAACTTTGAACATTCCAAAAAAAAACCGTGTTCATAATACTTTAAATACGTAGCACAATAAATGGAGTATCTCCTCCTAAGAGATTTTCCACTGGTTTGTCAAGTCCCTTGCCGATTGCCATTGCCAAAATTTGATGGAGATGAATAAAAGTGAAGGTCTCCTTAGGCAAATTTGCCACATCAGCTAACGATTGTTGGTGAAAGGCAGTTATGTCAAAATGGTATTTGCACCAATCGACTTCATTACCCATTACCCATCCGCTCGATACTCCTCATATGGCCATAGTTCAAATTCAAAACCAACCTACCTCATGTTTCTAGTTGTCTCAGTGACAAATTTCGCAAACGCTTTCATGGTATACTACAAATGATATGCAATGCAATAACTTGGAATTCCACGGTGCCAAGAATGTAAAACCTGGTGTCGGTGATGAAGAATAAGTCCATCACTCTACCATCTGGGGTGGTAGATACCTTCACCCTCTTTATCGTAAGCTCAAGCTCGCAAAGAACCACAGTCACATCTGCCAAAAATGCTCTCCATTTCTCAGGGGTAAGTTACTGAAATCATGCTAGAATCTCAAAACTCAAATAGCGTACAAACAACATAGAAAAGCGCCAAACAATCAGATACAATAATACCCCTAATGTAGCTTAAAAAAATAGAAGTTTTTTGATTCGGCATAAAAAATTGAGCTTCAAAATCTAGGAAGTTGTGCAATTCTGCAGCGCTCATAACTAAAAAAGCCTAGGAAACCCTCAAAACCTGTACGCTTATAACAAAATTGAGTTTTCTTGTCTCTCTCTTCGGCTTCTAGGCAATCAAACAGAAAATAAAGGAGATTAGGGACAAAGATATCACCAAATAAAAAGTCTAAGTAGAATATAGGCCTCTAAAATAATTCATCGCATTAAAAACAATAGCTAGGAGCTAAAAAATTAAAAGCAAAACATAACAAAGACTTGCATGAACACCAAGGTAGTGGAACACAGCTGAACATTCAATAAAAACACTGAATAAAGCAATTCAACGTAAACCAAGCAAGACAAATTCACAGAGTAGAGCATTGTAGTATTGGATATGAGCCTTGGAGAAATTACCATGGAGAAGGCCTTTTCTGTCATAGCAACACAGTTTTAAGAGGAAAACATCAGGAGGCTTGGGGGGCTGCAATTCGGATTGGTAAAATGAAATCCCAGAGGCTGAAGAACAAGAAGGGCATACCCCAATTAGTCTCTTTTTCAATAAACCCCATCTCGTACTCGGTTTCCCGATGACCCAGAACACTATGTAGCACCACTTCCCATCCGTAGACACATCTGCACCACACAATTAAAGGAAGCACATAAACATGTTACCCAAAACCAGCAACTAAAAAAATTCTATGTATTATTCGGATAACAATGGGAAAAAAAAAAAGTGGGAAGCAAAAGCTAAACCAAAAAATTTGGCCAGAGAGCGCACTTGATCCGGGACACTGCAACCGTCCGATGCACCTTGGTTCCAAAAAATAGGTAAGGGATCATATACATCGGACCGACCGTCCAAACACAATTGTGCCTGGATCTGGTCACGTTCACCGGTAATCGTAGTTTTTTTTTACCAGGGAAACTTGTTGAGCACCAAATTATGAGAAGAATTCACGAAAATTTCAATTCCCCATGACTTGGTCTCTCACAGAGATAGACAGAGAGACTTGACATAGTGTCATACATAACCGATTTTGTAGATGCAGTGAGAGGCGGAAGAAAATGGTAGAGATCCTTCATTTGACTCATATAAAACAGGAGATGAGCACCAAATTATGTATAAAATCACAAAAAAAACCCTTATTCAGACCAAACATCATGAGAGAGAGAGAGAGAGAGAGAGAGAGAGAGAGCCAACCAACTCTAACAATGGTCAAACCGAAGAAGAGGATGAGGCGGCAGAGATCACAACCCAACCCAGTCTTGTCTGGGCAATTCACTGTAATCACACTTTTGGGGTCATCATCTCTCTCCGGTTGCCTTATCATCACCACATCGTCATTTAGCAATCCCATCACTCCTTCTACTGCTTCTTCAAAATCAAATCAAATTTCCAAACACTGATCAGAATCCCTAATGAACTGTTCTTCGTACTACACGCTAGTGAAGTTGTTGGGCAACACAAACAAAAACGCCAGAATCAGGAATCTTGAGTTGTTACGTCTTACTGAATCTTTATGTACAAGGAAAGAGATCCTCTCGAGTCTATGAGAATAGACTACTGTACAGGTCAATCTACATCTTTATGAGTTCTTTCCCGATTTACTATGATACCTGTCCAGATCTTATCGAGAATACCAACCACATTAGAAAATTGATTTATTGGAAGCTAGTAGTACTTTGATATGATTTCGGAATAAATATCAGGGAATTAATTAATCATGGGTAAATTTCACTCACCTCCCTTGATGTTTCTAACAATACATTGACGCCCTGTTTGTTTGAGGGAGATAGTAAAGAATATAGACAGAGGTAGGATATAGAAATCCGGGTGTTTCATATCCGATGTTTGTTTTGTTTTTTGTTACCCGGATATAATATCATGGGATTTGCATATCCCTTTGGGGAGGGATAAAATATAGGCACCCTCCCCCAGGTTTTGTTATATCCGGCCTTCACTTTCCAAGTTACCCCTTCCTGTGGCCCACCAACGCAGAAGAGAGAGAGAGAGCGAAAGAAGGGACAGAGGCGTTGGATGGGATATTAGATAGAGGCCTTGGATGTCTGCTGCTGCCGCGTGTAATCTGCTGACCACTTGCCTTTTAATTGTTACTTTTTTACTTGGGACAAAATGGGAATTTTGTATTATCCCACCCCTTTATATCCCCTTCTATAACAACAAAACAAACACAGTAAATTTTAATCTCCCCTTCTAAAATAATACTCCTCCAACCATATCCACCTCTATATCCCTCTTCTCCTCTTATATACATATCCTTCTAACAAACAGAGCGTGAGAGTAACTCCAACCCTTACTCATATTTTTACTCAAATTTGAGTTAAAATTTAAGTTAAAACTTCATTTGATGTTGTGTACTCCAATGAGCAACCTCAAATTCAAGTGCAAATTTGAGTAAAAGGTTCATTAATGGCAAAATTGTAAATATGAGGGTGTCAAATTTGCCTTCAAAATTTGAGTAAGAATTTGAGTCTACCTCTATTTGGGTTTAAGTTTGAGTAAAAACTCAATTTGGTATATGTATGGGTAAGGAGTGGAGGAGTGTTTTAAGGGTTTTTACTCAAATTTTGAGTCTGAGTAAAAAAAAAGAGTAAAGGGTGGAGTTGCTCTGAGTGACCTCCTCTCTAGTTTTGAAAATGCACGGTCCTCCCTTACTTTTTAAACTATTTCACAGATTCCCCATCCCAATACTTTATGGTTAATGCCATTACATTGGGAAGTAAAATGACTTTAGTGCTCTTTAGTATATGTTAGAGGTGGCAAATGGGTGGGTTGGGTTGGGTTTGAGTGGGTTGGTATGGGTTATGGGTTGAGTATGAGTGGGTTGAATATGGGTTTAAAGTAAATGGGTTGCACATGGGTGGGTTGGATATGGGTCAAGCCAAACCCAACCCAACCAGACCCAACCCGATTTTTTTTTTTTTTTTGGTAGCGCGTGATAGAAATAAAGGTTTCAGTTTTATTCAGTGTACTTCACGTTTCTAAGTTGTGATTTGTAATCAAGTTTTTTGCCGACAATATTCAACATTGTTTTGGATGGTAGATGGATCTGATGGAAGTGGGGAGGAACAAAGTAAATTCACTCACAATCTAAGCAAATCATCGAGAAAGGAATTATGTCGCGAAGTATGAAATGAGAGAATGAATCTCAATTAGTTGGACGGCTCGGATGCATCGAAAGGGTACCACGTTGGCACCGCCAAGTGAATCATTAATTAAATTGAGGCCTTCCAATTAATTCCCAGACTAAGTGAACTCAAATTTGCTAAATACATTTTGAATTAGGAAAAGACTACAATACACACTCCTTAAAATATTACGAATTATAGAAAATGTTATGAATCATATTTTATGGTCGATATATTTTTTCAGATATCGATACATTTTTTTCCGGATATTGATCCAATTTTCGGGTAGAGGATAGCAGTTTAGAGAGAGAGAGAGAATGGGCGAGTGTGTGTGAGTGAGAGCAGAAAAGGAGGAGGCTTTTTGGATCCAAGCTTTTTTTCTCTCTCTAAGAGCATCCTCATCAGGCTCAACAAAAATTGGGCCAAATTTAACCTCAAAAACACCTTTTATAAATTAACAAGTCACTTTTTCAAAAGTTCAAAAAATCAGACTCTCTATTCAGGAAGTGAGGAGAGAAAATTGTTTTAACCTGTGAATAGTGCTCCAAAGGATTTACCGAGTTACTGTAGCAAAGTTATAACTTTTGCAGATTTACAAAAAAAAATTTGTTGAGTCTGATTTTGGGGAGTTTTTTTCCCCTTTCACTCAACAACTTAGCCATCAGGGGGATTTGCCTCCCTGATGAGATGCTCTAAACTAGCAGGATTTGACGTTTTCGGCTAAAACAACTCATCATTCTCTCGTTTCTCTACGTTTTTATCTTTTTCGAGTTAATGCTCTTGCTCTGTTAGACATTCATGGCCCATTACCTTACCTTTGCTACATATTTTCCATTGATACTATGGGTTCAACTTCAATCCATTTTGAATCCACGTAAACCCATTTAAATATGGACAAATATGGGTTCACCCATATACAACCCACATTATAATATGGGTAGGTTGGGTTGGGTTTTAGGTGGGTGGATTTGGGTGGGTTCATGGGTTGGGTTCAAAATTGTCACCTCTAGTATATGTACTCTATCCTAAAAAAAA
Organism: Vaccinium myrtillus; assembly: GCA_016920895.1. Taxonomy (NCBI): domain Eukaryota; kingdom Viridiplantae; phylum Streptophyta; class Magnoliopsida; order Ericales; family Ericaceae; genus Vaccinium; species Vaccinium myrtillus. Next base: position 13,392 of record JADGMU010001213.1, on the reverse strand, counting down.
CTATTATTTAAATAGTATTTTAAATGTTTTTTAAAAAAAAACTATTTTTCATTTTAAAAATATTTTTTTTTAAGTTTTGAAGAAATTTAAAAAAAAAACTACTCTTCGAATAAGATTCGTTTAAAATAGTCTTTTTAAGGGAAAAACTACTTTTGGAAAAAGTTTTTTTAAAACATTTTTTTGAAGTAAAAAACTTGTTTTGGGAAAACAAAAATTTTGAAAAAATAATGTTTTGAAAACAATTTTTTTTAACTTGAAAATAAATTTCAAAAATAGAAACTTTTGAAAATATTTTTTCCAAAACATTTTTTTATAAATTTGGAAAAACATTTGTTCGAAAACAGTTTTTTCAAAAACCATTTTTTGAAAAAAAAAAAGTTTTGAAAAAATTTTCTTAAATTTTTTTTTTTCAAATTCAAAATAAAGAAACAACTTTGAAAAGTAAAAAACAATTCATTTTATCCATTTATAGTTGACAGAGTGAGAGGGAGAATAATATGGGCATTTCTAATTGAAAATATGGTGACAACATTTTCCGGGACTTTAACTAATGGAACTAACGGAAGGGGAGAATATGGGAATTAGTTTGAAAAGTAATGAAGGATAGTGGATTTTTCAGAAAACACGGGGAGGTCAATATTGTATATTTGTCAGAAACGTCAGGGGTGGTTAGTAAAATTTTCTCATTAATCATTAATTCATGTTTCTTATATTAAGCTATTATGGCACTTGGGAATCCTGTCCCAAGTCTGAAATTGTGATCTAAAACCTTACACTTTTAATTTAAAGCTAGATGCGTAGAATAATTATGTAAAGTTACGACTTTATCTGGCATCGTTAATCTAGCCGAATAATATTTGTACAAAAGAATGTTTTAAATAAGAGTACATAGCGGGAGTAATGAATGATATGTTGTGAGAATCGGGTGTATCGTCATAAATTTTTAAAATTATTTTTGACGTTGGAGCACTTGAAGCAACCTGCAGCCACGGCCGGCCCTGATGTTTGGGTTGCCCTAGCCGGACCCCGAGCTTGGTTGCTCTCATACTAGTAAGTCATAAAATAAAAAAAAAGCATACAAACAAAGGTACAAAGCAAAATCGAGGTTATATCTGTTTTTAGCTTGAATAACATTAAAAAAACTCAAAATCAATATGTAACATTAGCACGATCCGATATTCACCACACACACACACACACACACACAGTAGGATTTTTAAAGAATTGAACCCCTTGATTTTGTGAATTAGGAGAGTTCCAGAGAGTTGCGATTTCGGAAACCCTCGAAGTCTTTCTTTTTCCCTGTTGAAAGAAGCCGATCTCTATGAAAGAGAATGGATGAATGGGTTTTGTCATTTTGGACTTCGGCTAAAAATGGCTTTTTGTCATTTTGGGCCTTTTATATTTTTAACTCTAAGGGCTTAAACATTTAAATAGTTCAGCCACTATATAAATATTTTTTTTCCCATAACTAAAAGGGGGAAAAAAAAAATAAAAGGCAAGACAAACGCCTGGGGCAAGAATCGAACATCAGTCATGCGGGTTGTAGAAACTTCAAGGAGACCAACACGCCTAAGTATTACATTCGGGAAACTTTTTTGTATTTATATGTAACCCAAGGTCTTGCCAGGCTTGGGTCAGGGCCGGCCCTGCGGCTGCAACCATAGCGGTCACGTTGCGACCGTGAAGCTGGAAAAAAATAAGATAAAAGCAATATGTGGGTATTTGACGATACGATCGAGTGTATTCAAGTTCAAAGGGATTGAGAAACTAAACATTGGATAAGAATGGACTAGAATTAACTTATCTCCCATGACCCTTATCCCCGATCTCCACCAGCCGAACAGACTGGTGGGACTGCTACAATGACAAGTGTTGTACTGTGTAATCAGAGAGCTTTATTAATATAATCAAAGAGAGTTGTTACTGTTGCTGCTTCTTCTTCTTTAATTAAATATGCATATAAATATTTGAGTCTATATTTATATGCATTGTATGTGATATATTTACTCATTTGTGCATGCACATTCATATATTTTATACATACATATAAATGAACGCCTACATTATAACGGAATATATGTATTATCATATCAATATACAGAATTATAAATATATACATCGTTATAAAAAAATGTATACATGTATCATGATACCATAAATTCTTATACATACACCTACATAATCTATGAATGCGTACACAAAAAATATACAAATGAATATGTACATTCCTATTTCCTAATAATACAATCAAATAATATGTATAAATTAATGTTTTTAGTCTCTACATAATATGTTTAACTCAACAAGAGGTTTAAAGAACTTATGTTTAACTTTTGAGAATAAAAAATTACTTTTGAGAATAAAATTATAACCAATCACAACCAATCTGTATTATCACCCTATGATAGCCAATATACAGTATGAGTATGTATCATTATTCTTTCTTTGAGAATTGAGATTGTGGTTCCTTGGGTCAATGTTGAGAGTCAGAAATTAGTTTTTAATGCAAAATCAAAATCTAGAATTTAGAATCACCGAAAGAATCGAACACGAAACCACATCCAAATCGGGTTGCTTTGTCTGTTGGGCCCGCATTGAGTTGACGCAAGGGGTTCCCATAATGCGTCAGTGTGCTCAACTGATTTGTCATCGCTGCTTGAAACATTCATTTTTTAGTATGCGATGGGTAGGTCATTCAGGAAAAAGTTCAGAGACATCATTTGTTCCTGAATGACCTACCCATCGCATACTAAAATCCCAAACCGCTTGTGGATGAAAAGGATGTTCAGCAAGTGGCACTAATTTAATTTTGTGGTCTATGCAGATTGTCCACTTGGATTGTAAAACTGCGTCATCGATTACGTTAAACTTTAATTAAGTACTTAAAAAAAAAGGTTTTGAACGCTGAAAGAGAAATTAATAAACCAATATCAATGAGATTGATGCATAGCACCCCTCGGCCGTCCAATCGTGTTTTGAACGATCCGGATGTGTTTTGATTTTTTACCGGTAAGAATGAATCACAATTGCCGAATGATCAGTCCCTAAAATATACTCCTATAATCTTTGAGTAAATTTCACCCATATTAAAATGGTATTGTCAAAGTGACTGTTAAGTTTTTTCTTTTTTTTTTTCGTCATTCCTAATCTATTACATGGAGAAGGGGGAATGAGACTTGATCATGGGATGCAGTGTGGGGCATCCAAGAGTTCTACCGCATGCACTAGCCACCACTTGCAATCGTTAAGTTTACTAAAGCGTAAAAATGTAAAACAAATAGCAATGTTATGATACCATTTCATTTTGACACAATATCAAAATTATTAGATTAAACTCATCTCACTTTGCAATGCAAATGAAATGATAGTTGATGCGGGGGCAAGTTTGACAATTTCCAAAGTTGATGCCAAATTTCATTGCAAAAATCTGGTATTGAATTTGGCAAAAGGGTGGATCATGGTATGATTCGATTCATTCAAATATAAAAATTGTTGAATCTGACGGATATGAAATCATATTTAATTACCGTCATTTTTAATGAGAAAGCAAGAATACAATTTTAAAGAGTTTTACGAGAAAAAACGTAATATTACCATGCAAAATATGTCAAGTAGTATTTTAGTCTGATTCGACTCATGTTACTGGCTCTATTTTCGTCATTCTTCTCAGACATTTATAAGATAATTTGTTTAATTAAGGCTAAGATGCGTAGAACTCGTGAATTATGAGGTTTTATTTTCAAAACGATATAACTACAAAAAGAATTGTTAATATTGTTGATTATAATACCCAATATAAGTGCGTATTTTGACAAACAGACCATTTAAATTCTTTTAGTTATTTATAGAATAAAACATACAGTACTAGTATTTATTATTTAAACAAGAGTGTGAAATTATTTTCCAAAATGTGGTGAGAAATTAAAAGGATGGGTGAGAAGGGGCAAGAGAAAAAGACAGAGACCCTAAAGATAGCATTTATTATTTAAACGAGGGTGTGAAATTATTTTTCAAAATGTAGTGGGAAATTAATTAAAAAGATGGGTGAAAAGGGCAAGAGAAAAAGACAGAGAGACGCTAAAGATTCCCCATTTCAGAGGGTGAGTGGGTGGACGAGGATTCCATCCCTAGATACACTCAAGATTTTGCTTCTACTTTAAAACGTGAGAGAGACAGAGAGGTGGGGGAGATGGAGAAAGTGATCCTTTTGTGAAGATTCATGCGTCCAAAAGCTTTTTGGTTGATGTCAATATGTCATGAGGCACCAACTAATGACGCGCCTGACTGGTTCCTATTATAGAATTTTTAGTTGTTTAGGCATTTTCATAGGGTACCCAAAATTTTAGGCACTTTCACAGGGTACACTAAAGTTTAGGTGGGGTGGAGAGAGAGAGAGAGACGGGCAAGCTGGGCAGAGCTTTCCGGAAAAAATTAGAGTGCGTTGTGCATTTCCTCCAAAAAGTGGAGCGGCTGGTAAAAAACCCTACAAAATTTTCCATAAACCATTAAACCATCAACCCTAAGGAGGTGTTTGAGAGACTCATTTTCAACGTTTTGGCTTTTAGATCGATTATTGTCAGAATGTATTTTAAATTTGGTAGAGTGTTTGGGAGAAATGTGCAGAATGAGTTTTGCAATCGGAGTAGTGTTTGGAGACATTTGTAGAAGACATTTTGTAGGTGTTTTGTTACTAAAAATAGAAAAAAGTGGAAAATGGGAAGTAAAAAAAAAACTCCTCTCAACCTAGTTTTGGCTTCTCTTCTCTATGTCAAAAACCAAAATACATTCTCACATAATGCATTTTTCATTTTTCAGTCAAACAGCCAAAAGCCAATAATAAAAAAATGAAAAGTAAAAAAGTAAACATCCAAATAGGCTCTAATTACTGAGATGGATACTTTTCTTAGGGGAGGGAAGTGTAGTTGTTTTAAGAAATGGTTTGTTAATGTTGATAGATGGAAACCTGAGTTCACTGTTACTCTGTGGTTTGGCTCAATTGTTATGGAGTTCCACTTCAGGCATGGAATGCTATTTCCTTCTCTAAGATTGGGAACATATGGGGAGAAGTTGTTTCTATTGACAATGCTGCAAGCAAAGCCTTTGATTTTTCTGTTGGGAAAATACAAATTATGACTGATTGTATGGAGGGGATTAATAAAGTGATCCATTTGGAATGTGAAGGGCCAGTTTTTCCAGTGAGAGTTATGGAAGAGCAGATGGTCACTGGTCAGTGACAAGACTTTGCAAAGGAGGAAAGTTGGAAGGGGTGATTACTCACTGGAGGTGGCAAAAGATAATGATGGGAACACCTATAATGGGGCCAATTTGTCTCCCAATCATGTGGAAGAAGATCGTGCATCATTGGTGGGTGAAATTTGCTGTTGTACAAGGGACAAGATGAGTTTGACGTTATTTACAAGGTGGGAAAAATAAGCAAGTGCTTTGCGGCCTTTGCTCACAGTATCTAGATCTAACGGTCTATATTCAATAATTATTGTCTTTTAATTTTTAAAAATTTCACTTTCTGATTTTTTTAAATATGTAATATACTTTAAATATATTTATGTAATTATTATGTATTTATTCTACATATTATGTATTTATTTTAATTATAATGAATTAAATCATGTTGTCGATTAAATTAATAAACTAGGGGCAATTCAGTCGTTTGCCCTCTTATCCACCCTCCAAATCTCCCTTCTCAAAATACCATCCAAACACCTCATTTAAAAATCCACCCTTCTTAGGAGGTGAGCCCACCCTCATTACAAATCCACCCAAAATCATCTCCGGCATCCAAACGGGGCGTTAAGACATGAGGAAGATCAGCGGTTGCATGCTTCAAATCTGGGCAAGAAGATGAAAGAACTCCTATTATTCTTGCTTTGGATAATGGGCAAGTGGGCCAGGTGAAGGACCAAAGGTTTTATTATGGGTCGATACAAAAAATAAATATTTAATTATTACCATTAAGGTCAGTTATTCTTTTTTAAATTACCATTAAGATCAATCACTTTTTTTTGGGGTTTAGGCACGTAGGGTGCACTTTCCTATTATATGGTTTTTAGTGGTTTAGGCACTTTCATAGGGTACCCTAGGGTTTAGGTTTAGACACTTTCATAGGGTACCATAGGGTTTAGGTTTAGGGTGTACTTTTCTATTATAGAGTTTTTAGTGGTTTAGACACTTTCATAGGGCACCCTGGGGTTAAGGGGAGGGAGAGAGAGAGAGAGAGAGAGAGTGTGTGTGTGTGTGTGTGTGTGTGTCACGAACCAACCCGAAGAGTTAGAAATCATGACCGGCAGTTGATTCTAAGTCACCCCAGGCCTCTACAAAAATCACATTTGTACAGTTTTTCTAAAATAATCAAATCTAAACAATTGCAAAACTGAATCATTAAATCTGACAAAATAGACACAGAGCTGACCTAATGTGCAACAAGAATACCACAGCTTTTAGCACCACCAATACAATTTAGGAGCACCCCAATTTTATTACAAAGTGAAACTGATTCACATAAAATGACAGCAGCAACATCAACCATTAATCAATAACCACACGATATCCAGAGAGCCTTCTTTTACCTTTTGTTTCCTGGAATGGGTTCATAAAAACAAAACCATTCCAGTGAGCATTATGATATACAAACGTTTTATAATTAATATGGGAATATTTTAACAAAAATTAACTTTAGATACAAGTTTTCAGGCTTGAGATTGCAAACCGTAAAATACTCAATAATGCAGTTATTCAGGCTCAAAACTGCCAAACCGTAATTTAATCATTAATGCAGTTATTCAGGCTCAAAACTGCCAAACCTCTGAAAACAATGCAGTTATTCAACAAACTGCCACACCTCTAACATCTTTTATGGGCGGACACTGGCAATATTTGGGGGAGCGACTCCACCGTTTGAGAAATGATATCAAGTCCATAGGATACCCGGCTATATCCTCTCATTAGGCGCCAAAAGCTCAACGCCCAGATGTTTTACCAAAACGAACAATATAGTCCGTTCTTTTTTTTCCTTTTTCAATCGATCCCACGTTTATCTTTAAAATTCCATTTCCAAATTGTGCTTATTATGCACTATGATGCCTCCGTACAATACATCTATTTTTAACGTATTTTATCAATCCAATTTGCAATTCATAATTCACAAACATTTAAAAAATAAAACTATGCAACCAATGTATATTCGTAACTCACCTCTTGTAGCGTGAACCGAGCATATATAACCTTGCGTACAAAAATTACTAGCCAACATCCAAAGTTCCAAACCTTAGTCTTGTGATTGAAAGAAGATGGCCGACGGAATTGAAGAAAATGGGATTGCCCCTAACATTTCAGCTGAAAAATAAATACTATAGATATAAATATATGTATACACAGACTTACCTCTTACCAAAAGCATATAACCGATTCTGTTCGGTCATGCTTATAAATTCATCAGGGCTAAGGAAAATATTCTATGCACAACTGCGACGACAAAACCTTACAAGAATTCTAAATAATGAAGGAATACTACGAGCAAATCAAGATTCACACATTAATAGTATAATAGTACTCTTTTTTCCCAAAAAGAAAAACAGAGTTGTTTCAGAGAGAGGGGGAGAGAAGGGCTGGCAGACTTTCTTCCGGAAAAAAATTGGAGCGGGATGAGCATTTGATGGTAAAAGTGGAGCGGCTGGTAAATTCCTCAGGACCAAACTGAGTTGGGCTTTGGTAATGGGTTGAATATTGGATCGGACTAGAATTTGCAAAAGGAGGGTTCAACTCCTAATATTGTTCTGGCCCAAGATACTATTCACCCACACATAATCGTTAAAATTATATTTCAGAGATTGCTGCTGGGGTAGGAAGTAAGAGAAGGGGAGGGAAAAAGGTGAAGAGGAAAGTGAAGTTTGTAGACGAAGTTATGGGGGTTTTTGGTCGCTTAATTAGAAGGGGAAAAAAGAAAAGGAAACGGAAGCAGAAAGGGGTTCTTGTTAGATCGGCTGCGACTGCAATTTCGTTATCTATTTCTTCAAACGGGATAAATACTCCAATTGGAATAGAATCCTTATAAATGAGGCGCAAGCGGTTGAGGATATTGAGAAGACGTTGGGCATAGGTTTAGATGGTGATGAAGGAGAGGTCGTTAGTAAGATTATTCAAATGGAGGAAATTGGTTTAGTGAGTTCCAGAAACATATTTCTAAATGAGGTGAAAGCGGTTTGGGATTTTCAAAAAATGTTGGGAATTGGTTACGGTGGTGATAAAGGGGAAGTCATTAGCAAGATTGCCTAAATGGAGGAAATGGATAAAACGCGTTATGGAGCCATGTAGGCCAAGGAGGGGAAGAAGGAAGGCTCCTAGTTTTTTTGCCCTAGTCATTAATCATGTGGTTGCAAAAGGCCAAAACCATTTGGTAACAAAAAAATGTCAGATTGTTTGCCCAAATGCCAAATTCGTAAGTCATGTGTAGTTCCAGCTCGTTTGGATTTCTCGGAAAATTTTAGTACATTGAAAATGGAATTTGCAAAGGTGAATTGGGAATCATAAATGGCAAATGTAAATTTGGAATTCGGAATGCCATAAATGAGGCTCGGGAAGAAGGGAAAAATCATGTAACTAGTAAAAAGAGAAAGAAAAAAAAAAGTTGGGTTTTATTTTCTTTTTCACCCAATTAGGGATCGAAAAATGTCCAAAACCAAGTAGTCAATCTTGTACCATATATATATTTTTTTTTGGATAAAGAGAGAATTTCATTTAACTGGAAGTGCAATTACAAACTTCCGGAAAAACAAAACAGACATATAACAGCATACAGACGAGAAGAACATATAACAGAACCATAACAAAAGAAGAATATAAATTCGGCAAGAGCTTGCTTCGGCCGTCAGATGTCCGTGATCAATATACGCGGTCAATTGAAAAGTGGAGCACCATTGAATATTAAACAAGTGAACTTTTGACTTGGGGATGATTTTCTAAACCAACTCACTGCTTCAGTACTGCTAACGTAAAATTGACCCGAAGATGATGTTCACAATAGGTGCTTTCCTATTTCATTATGCAGCTAATAGTAGTTAAATAAAAATAAAAATAAAAAGTAAAAATTTAAGTTTGCATAGAATCTCAATTTCGTACTGTCTGAGCGAGAGGGACGAAATTGAGATGGAATGTAAATTATAGGATTAATATTGACAAAATAAGTACTAACCAAACCAAACCAAGCCAATTTTTGCTTTGTATTCCAATCAATTGAGAGACGAAATTGAAATTCACGCAAATTAGAGGGAGCATTTTTAAATTTTCCCTGCAAAAATTATGTTCACTAGTGGTTCTGTTCCCTTCCCAATGGAAAGAAAAGAAAAACAACAAATATATATTACTCCAATGTGAAAAAATAATCCGACCTGCCGGATTCGAACCAGCGACCTAAGGATAATCTGCTTTTGTTGCCAACTACAGTCCTCCGCTCTACCAACTGAGCTAAGGTCGGTTTGATGAAAAGTTTGAAAATTACATATATATAGTAAAAGTGATCACCGTACATTAGAAAAATTATAGACGTAAATGTTTCCACACGGACTACGTTAGTCATTAATAATGCTCAATAATTATGAAGCCGGCCATTCGTCCTGATTTGGCTAAATTGAAAAAATTGGTTTTTTGAATTTTTTCGTTTTGTCTTTATTCAAAAAAAATTTGCATTTGTTAGTTTTCGGTCGATTTTTTTTGGTTTCTTGGGTTGTCTCGACGAGAGTAATGTAAAAAGTATAAAATTGTTAGCCAAACTTAAAGTTTTGACCATAATTTTATACTTTTTGGATTCGTCTCGACGAGATAAATCCAGAAATTACAAAATCTTGACGCAAAACTAACAAATGCAAAAAAAAATTGAATAAGGACAAAAACAAAAAAACCAGTTTTTTTAATTTAGCCAAATCAGGCGGCCACGGCCATTTTGAAAATTTAATAGTATTTGAGCTTGGGATTTAAAATTGAGTTATTTGAGCTTAGGATTTAAAATTCTCAGTTTTAATTTGTAGAAATTATTTTTCTTGATTCCTTTATTAGTGAATTGCACGATTTTTTTTCTCCCTTTATTTGTGTGAACGGACAAATTCTAATTAATTACTCCCTCCGTCCGAATTTATTCGTTTTGGGGATTCCAACTTATTAGGGAAACATCATGATTATACGTGTTATTTTTTTCTTTCCTCAATTTACTCTTAAAAACATCATAATTGCATGTACTTATTTTCAAAAAGTAAGGTTAAAAGAGTAAATTCATTACTTTTCCCCCATTACTTTTCAATTGGGACAATATTTTTGGGACAACAAAAAGTGCTATTTGGGAAAACCATTGCAATAGTGGCCTAAGAGCATCAATATCAAAGCAAACTCCTCCAAAACCTCAAAAATTAGTCTCACCAAACAAACTCACCAATTTGAAGATTTCTTAACTTTGCTACAGTAACTTGACAAATTTGGTGACCTACTGTTCACTCACCAAAAGAGGAGGAGGGAGGAAAGAGTAAAAGTTTAAATAGAGAATCTGATTCTGTGAATTTTTAATAAAGTGACTTGCTAAAGTTTGAATAGAGAGTCTGATTTTGTGAATAGAGAGTCTGATTTTGCTAAAGTGACTTGCTAAATTATAAAAGGTGATTTTGAGGTTAAATTTTGTGTTTTTTTTTTGTGTCAGATAAGGATGTAGGATAGACTTGCAATGATTTCCCATTTGATAAAGTGGGAATTCCATAAAATCAATGGTTTGATGAAGATATTGAAGAACCCATGGATTGACTTGCTTTTCTCCCTCTAAACTTGCTTCAAAATATTCTAGGACCCCCAAAACGTTCAGAGTGGTTGCCTATTTATAACAAAACCGTAAAAAACGTGGTCAAAGCCCTAATCCGTGTTTGACTCGGCTAAAACCACCTGGGCGGCTTTGATTCCCGTCCGGGCGGGGATTCCAGATTGTAGCTCCAACTTCACGGACTCACTCTTGCTTCGTCCGAACTCGAAATGACGCGATTCTTGAACCGTTGTGAAGCTCTATATGTCTACTTTGTGTTCCATGCCTCATATTGACTCCAATTGACACTTTTAATAGTTCGGCACTCTTCAAATCCTACAAACACGATTCAATCATATAATTCATCAAGTAACTCTATGATTGGACTATTAAAATGTAAATTAGAAGATTAAATTGGTGCTTTTCAGCACCTATCAGGGCTGAAGGAACATCTCGCCACCAGGGAAAAGGCTGGCCGCAAAATATCGTTGTGACTCTGGCGACAAAAAAAGAAATTTATGTGACCGCAATGCAGTTTCTGCACTTTAGGTAGAATGAAGGATTTTGCAGCAATTTCATCCCCATTTCTTGTCTCCTTTATGCCACCCAAATGCAGGCCTCATATGGTGGCTTAAGGCAAATTCTATTCGTATCTCACTTTTTGCTTCATACAACCCATGATGACATGAAAAATTCATTTACTAAGGCTCCGTTTGTTTCGCTGTACAATGTTTTTCATGTAAAATTATTTTATAAATTATTTTTTCTCATTTTATTTTCCAATTTTTGGTTGGCACTTGGAAAAAATTCTTTCCCAAACAGAGAGAGAGAGAGAGAGAGAGAGAGAGAGAGAGAGAGAGAGAGAGAGAGAGAGAGAGAGAGGGGAGAGATTTCTTGTGGAGATACAATGCTTGACAGTTTCTTCTCTTTTTAGTGTATGCTTAGATATAGGTTTACAAAAACAACTTACCGAGATGTTGGGCGGAATTTTTTTTTTTTTTTTTTTGTTGGGTGTAAAACATTTTGCACTCAAAGAGGTAAATCATTTTACAAAAAGAAAATGTTTTACATCTTGTTTTCTTACCAAACACCATAAATTAAGAAAATTGTTTTTTCGGAAATTGTTTTACGTAGAAACAAACGGGGCCTATATGCAACTCAATAGTAATCACAAAAGTTCCTAATACAGCCTACTGCCTTTTACTCCAAAAGCCTTTTGAAGTTCCCTCCCGCACTCCTTCTCACTTCTCTCCAACCCTCCTCTCCTTCCATCGTTAACCACCACCACCGGTGACCACCACAATAGCCACCACCGGCAACCACCAAACTAAATTTTGCGATTTTTGTGCTGGAAAAATCCTGGGTTGGCAATATCGGGTTTTGACACGCAATCCCGAACTTTTTCGTACAAAACAGATAATAAAACCCCCAAAAAATTGACATTATTCAGGAACAAAACCCGAAAACATTTTCGAGTGTTAATTTCTGAAAATAACACCTAAATTCGGGTGTTAACTCTCAAATTGTATTAGGAGTACATTTTTGGGGACTGTACACCCGACTCCTTCGAACCAACGAGCAGAAAGTTTGAATCTTACCTCTTGTCGAGGGTTTTTCTCGAAAATCTTCATGTCCGGGATGCTAACTTCGTTTTCCACTTCCATGGTGTTTGAAAGCACTTTCATGGTCTTTGAAACCACATTTGCTTCCTCCACTAGTGGAGTTTTAATTTCCTTCATTGCTCTCTCAATTTCATCTTGAAAAAAGGAAGAAGGAGAGGAATCTTCCATTGATTGGCCTTGGTTTTCCATTGACATAGATGAGGAAGGAGGAGGAACGTAGTGAGTTTGGTTTTAGGAGGAAAGAGGGAGGGATCGGTTTACTTTTGTGTATGAGAGTTAAAATAGTCATTACGGATGAAGGCAATTTTTTCCTAAGAACGTACTGTATTATATTTAGTAGGTTGTATGAAGTAAATAGCTGATTTTGTTGTCCAAACTATGCAGCTCAAGACCAAAAATACACAATCAATCAAAATAAAAAATGACTAACAAAATCAAAATGGAAATTTTTTTTTGGTTAACAACTTTGTTGATGAAGAAAGAAATTAGTAGCTGAGGCCGAGTTGAAGTCCAAGAGCGGCGTGGACAAGAAATAGTGTCATTATTCCACTACCCAAGATCCCATGCACATTGCGTAGCCCTGGATTACCCTGCATCGAAGCGAGTAATCCAATACCAAAGATGATAAGCATAGATAGAAAAATACTCAAGTTCCTTTAATTTTTCTTGAACTATGTATTGTAGTACCATTCAGCATTAGAAAGTGGCATTATATAGCATTTTTCTTTTACCTCAAACAACGTCGGCAAAATGGTTTGTATGGTCAAGAGAGCAAGGCCAATGGAACCTGTAACAGCATGCGGGCTGCAAGCAAAAGATGATAAAAAAGAGTGAGAATGTCCAAAAGAATGGTCGCAAACAGAATCCTGTTTAGTAAATTTTGTCGATATCACATATACTTGATGTATTTTGAAAGATTTCATTTACAGCTTTCGATTTCTAAAAATGGCAACAATTTTCCTGAAATTTTTCAAAAGA